>CAUJGJ010000434.1:486616-511616 GCA_963170055.1 Halisarca cf. caerulea
CTATACAAAACTAATGTAAAGTTAGTTTTCAAGATGCTACTAATAGCTATGTTATTTGTACTGTACGTATTGCACTAAAACTCCTGAATCAATGGACATGGAAACTGAGACCATGCATGTTGTGGTGACAGTTTAGTCTGCCTGGTCTTCTTCGGTAGCTTAATCCTGCTTGTCAATAACCCTTTTGAACATCCTCGAGATCCTTCCTCAATTCTACTGCCAACTGGTGAACATTTGCTCTTGCTTGTTCAATAGTGGGATTCTCCTTGAGGTACTGATACAAGGTCTTCTGAGTCTTTTTGATCCTCTTTATGTATATGCCGCAAACGCTATTCAGGGTCACCCACTTGGAGTAATAGATAACGGCCTGCTTCTTGAAGGCAATGTTAGTCCACAATTTCATGCGGTCTTCCACGGGCCTCTTCATGGCTGCTTCAACCAATCTCCTCATCTTAGGTCCAGCGAGGTCGTTACAATGCAGTTGCATATGAGTCCAGAACATGGCTACCTTCAGCATCAGTGCAGACAGTTTCTTCAACCCTGACATTGCATGATGGAGAGCGTTTATAGCAGCATCAGCAAGATTGCTGTCTGATGCCCACGTGACATATGTACTGATTCTCAATTCACGTCTCCTCTTTTCCATTTCCCTCTTGTTCTTCTCTTCTTGCCCTTTGGCCGTCATTGTGTCCTCGAGAGCCCCCTCGACCTTCTTTGACTACTCGTCAAACTCACGAGATAGCTCCTCAGCAGCATAAGCCATGCCCTTTGCATCCTCCCCAATGGATGTCAATCTCTCCAGTACCATGTCTTCCTGTCGATGAAACAAGAACACATAAGTGCTTTGTAGGTGAGCAAGGATGCTGGTGGAGGTATGCGTGAACTTGGAAACCAGGTATGCAAGACTTGTCACAGAGTTCAGTAACATCACAGCTAATCCTGCGAATCGTATCCTGCAGTTCTACATGGCCCACTACACCATTGTAAGCTAGCCTCACAAAGTTGCCAATACGCCCAAAATGATCCACGAAGACAGCAAGATCAATCGAACCCAGTATTTGTTCTTTCTGCTTCAACACCAATGCACAGTTCTCAGGAGGTATCCTCAGCAAAGAAAACTCCTCATCGTCAATTTTCACAAGAGACATGTCGTGCAAAGCAGCAGCATTGGGTACCTGCACCGAAAATAAAGTTAATTTAAACTTGATATTACTGTATTACATGGATTGATATTGTGAATTCACATGCACAATAGTTACTATACGAGAAGTTATGATATAGATTTAAGCATGCATAGAGACTGTCAGCTATGTATGTATATATGACCAGATATATATATTATACCATTGTTAAAATACAAAATTAAATTCAAGAGTGCATGATTATTAATAGTAGGTACAATTGCAATCTCAGTAAATCTTCTGCAGGGCTGCATACAGGATTTGGGGCTGGGGAGGGGCAAATTGAAATTGCTAAAATGTTAGGGGGGCAATGCGATATAGACATGTAAATATACAGAGAGCGGACGATGGGGGAAGGGTGTGTGTGTAGGGGGGGAGAGCTAGGAGGGGTAAGTCTGTGGTGTAAAGGTGCATGTTTGCTGTGTATTATTAGCTAGGGGGTCTGGGGGTATATGTTCCCCCAAGAAAATTTGCTTCTTTGAGCTTTTAAAAGTTGGGATCAGTGGCCATTTTACATCACAGGAGGGGGGGGGGGGGGGCAACCGGGTCACAAAAGTAGAGGGGAGAGCAAATACTCCCCATTTTGTTTCACCCCAAATAAATCACAGCATCCCTGACAGTAGTCTAGCATTTTGTCTTCAGTATGAATTGGAGATTTGACTGACTCCTGACATTGTGGACTGCATAGATTATGCTTACATGGAACGCTTATTAACCTTGAAATATATCAGCAATAACCATTTGAGGAGGTTAAGGGATTATTGGTAACAGTGTTCTCCAGGAAAATTTTCGAAATTAAAACACAAAAGCTTGTTTTTTGTCCATTTCCTCATACGTATAAATCCTGTCTTTCAGGAAAGCTCTATAGTGTATGCTTAGATACAAGCCGGGGGGGGGGGGGGCTGAATGCAGCCCTGTTCTGCACCCGACTCATGTTAAGAATATCATACAGAAACTGTAACACTACTAATCAGGCAGAGTTTGCATGGTTGGACTGGGCGCGTGGTGCACCTAGTCCAATCAAACTCTACACACCTAGCTCTATGCCTGCCTATAGCCCTGTTGCGCTACTGCGTACTCCATAATAAGTAGCTACTACCCATGTTAGCCACTGGCACATATTAAGATACTAAATAATAATTATGTGTAAACGGACAGTTAAGACATTTCTAATTAAGTTTGAGCAAGATTCTTGTGCTCACCAGGTCAAGGGAAAATGTGTTGCTGCATACAATAAGACAGTCACTTGTATCTAAAGTTTAGCAACTTTGAATGAAGTGTTCTGAAGTGATTCGGTTCTGAAAAAAAGGGACTCTTACAGTAATCAAAGATGCATGGTTTTGGTATATAAGAACTGGCTTTGTAAGACTATTTTAGAGAAAAAATAGTTTTTTTGACGTGCATACACACACACACACACACACACACACACACACACACACACACACATGCACATGCACAGCACACACACACATACACACACACACACACACACACACACACACACACACACACACACACACACCTGTAACTCCTTAAGACGCTTCTCAAGTTTGCTATTTTCTTCACTACTTGCTTCCAGTTCTCTAGTGATCTTCTCTTCATGTTGAATTCTTGCATCAATCTCCACTTTTGCAGCATCTTGCTCCTTGGTTAGCTCGCTGTTCCTTGCCTCAAAGCGGGATAATGTCTCCTACACAAAGAGAACAAGAGACATGATTGTATCCTTACAGCAAATACTCCACACGTATACAAGGACCACCTGTGTACAATGACCACCTGTCTACAGTGGTCACTGTATAAAGCAGCCACCTGTCTATAATGGTCACTGTATAAAGCAGCCACCTGTCTATAATGGTCACTGTATAAAGCAGCCACCTGTCTATAGCGGTCACTGTATAAAGCAGCCACCTGTCTATAGTGGACATAATATTATACACATGCATTTATATGATACATTGTCCACAAGACTCACACACACACACACACACACACACACACACACACACACACACACACACACACACACACACACACTCACACATACACACACACACACTCACACATACACACACACACACACACACACACACACACACTCACAGAACACACACACACACACACATACACACACACACACACACAAACACACACTCACAAAACACACACACACACACACACACACATACACACACACACACACACACACACACACACACACACACACACTCACAAAACACACCTGTAACTCCTTCAGACTCTTCTCAAGTCTACTATTCTCTTCATTACTTGTTCTCAATCTTCTAGATATCTTTACCTCATGTTGAATTCCAGCATGAATCTCCACTTTTGCAGCATTCAGTTCCTCTCTTGCAACATCTCGCTCTTTGGTTAATTTGTGGTTGCTTGCCTCAAGGCGGGATACTGTTTCCTATACAAAGAGAGGAAGAGTTTGGAATGTACTCTTACAGCAAATGCCCCACTTGTGTACAAGGACCACCTGTGTACAAGGACCACCTGTGTACAAGGACCACCTGTGAACAAGGACCACCTGTGTACAAAGACCACCTGTGTACAAGGATCACCTGTGTACAAGGACCATCTGTGTACCTGTGTATAAGGACCACCTGTGTACAAGGATCATCTGTGTACCTGTGTACAAGGACCACCTGTGTACAAGGACCACCTGTATACATGGACCACCTGTGTACAAGGACCACCTGTGCACAAGGACCACCTGTGAACAAGGACCACCTGTGTACAAGGACCACCTGTGTACAAGGACCACCTGCATACAAGGACCACCTGTGCACAAGGACCACCTGTGTACAAGGACCACCTGTATACATGGACCACCTGTGTACAAGGACCACCTGTGCACAAGGACCACCTGTGAACAAGGATCACCTGTGTACAAGGACCACCTGTGTACAAGGACCACCTGTGTACAAGGACCACCTGCATACAAGGACCACCTGTGAACAAGGACCACCTGTGTACAAAGACCACCTGTGTACAAGGATCACCTGTGTACAAGGACCATCTGTGTACCTGTGTATAAGGACCACCTGTGTACAAGGATCATCTGTGTACCTGTGTACAAGGACCACCTGTATACATGGACCACCTGTGTACAAGGACCACCTGTGCACAAGGACCACCTGTGTACAAGGACCACCTGTGTACAAGGACCACCTGTGTACCAGGATCACCTGTGTACAAGGACCACCTGATCACCGTTGGTGCATGTGCATGCCTGTGTATGCGTGCATGTGCATGAATTACTGCAACAGTCAGCTGTGCTTTCTCTTCCTTATGCCTTTCATCAGCTAATGCTCTGTCTCTCCTGTCCTGTTCAGAGTCTTTGTTGACCTCAAGCTGCAAATGAGCAAAAGACTCACTGAATATGTTGAGAAACACATTGAGTCACCATACATGACAAAAGTATCTACCTGATAGGTGTTCAGTACTGACACATACACAAACACTCATATATACATGCGCACATGCACATACACACACACACACACACACACACACACACACACACACACACACACACACACACACACACACACACATACACACACACAATACAAAACCTGAGAAAAAGTACATGTATACACACAGTGACATACAATGTACCTAGTGCCCAAAATTAGTGGTAAAAGGTAAAAAATTTGTAGCACCAGGTATTGCTACAGTTTTGCACACGTGTCTAATTAGTGTATACAGGTCACATGTGCGTATGCTCTGCAGACGTTCCTGTGTGCATGGTGTCCAGATGTTTCAAGGTGTGGTTGAACCAAATGATAAAACTGTTTAAAAATGGTAAAAGGATGTAGGGTTGACACAGGATCATGCAAAAAGGGCATTATCAAAAAAAAGAATTATCCAAAAACACTTGGAACAAGGGTAAGTTGCGAACGGGTACAGGGCTAGGTGGGCAAAGGGCAAGACAGACATAGGGCTAGACGAGCATAGGGCTACACATACATGAGGATAGACTGGTATAGGGCTAGACAGAGTTTAGTTGGACTGAGTGCACACTGTGCAAATTCCTACATCCCACATGTGCAGTACATTATACAGTACATACGTGCTGCGGGATGTAGGAAATTACACAGTCCAACTAAACTCTGTCTAGCCCTATACCAGTCTATCCTCATGTATGTGTAGCCCTATGCTCGTCTAGCCTTATGGTCACCTTGCCCTTTGCCCACCTAGCCTTGTGCCGGTTTTGCGACTCACCCTTAATTCCAAGTGTTTTTGGAGAATCCTTCTTTGATAATAGCCTTTTGCACGATCCTGTGTCAACCCTACAGCCTTTTACTACTTTAAAATGGTTTTTATACACCCTTGTTTGTGCAGTTTTTCCCACAGCTACCTAACTAAAATTAATGCACCCACCAAAAAACAAAGGCTCGAACAAAGAGCGATGAAGTCGACAATCATCGCATGCTTGGCCTTGTGTACGTATATGGAGTACTACCGTACTCCATATACTCATAGAAGTACATGCACCCCTCGAGACACCTGAGAAGCACCACTACTGATACATCATGATGCGATTGCAATGACTTACAATGAAGATTTCTGATAAATTGGCAACAACATGATCAATGTTTGGTCGCTCCTTGTAGTTGTTCTCGAGGCATTTCAGTACAAGAGGCTTTAGAGAATGATCGTCTCCCATCTTCTTCAAATCTCTAGCTCTTCTCTCCACTTCAGGGACAACACCAATGCCATGAACTGATGGAGAAGGTTCTGACTGTGTAGCGACCTGCACAGCAAGAACTCCGAGGGAGAAGATGTCCACACTCTCTGTGTAGTGAGGATTATCACTGGTTGCCTCAGGTGACATAAACCGCAAATTACCGGGTGTTTGAGAAATAAAATAGATGTCGTTCATGTCCTTATATTTGGACTGTCCGAGATCTCCTATCTTCGCTGTACCGTCTTCAGCTAACAGGACGTTCTTGTCATTGAGGTCTCGGTGAGCAAGAGGTGGAGACAAGTGGTGGAGATATTGCAGGCCAAGAGCAATCTGGAAGCAGACGCTCACCTGTTTTGTTACTTTCAGCGTTCCCGGTCCTTTGTTTTTCTTCAAAAACGTTCTCAAATCCATGGCCATTAACTCCATGACTAGAATCGGCTCGCGGGTCTTTGGGTCGTAAAAGGCACCAAGAGACTTCACTACGTGTGGGTGTTGCACGGTTTCCAACATGTCGGCTTCTTTCTTGAACTCTATTATTTTGTATTTTATCTCTTCTTTTGATCTATCTTCATCGAACAACAGCTCGTGTATCTTCTTCACGGCAACAGGACGGTCTCCAAACACTCCTCTGTGAACGACGCCATATGCTCCGCGGTTTATTTCTTCCTTGAGCAGAAGATCTGGAGGTTTTGGGCGAAACGATTCCAGCAAGAGCTTCTCTTTGTATGTCATCTGCGAGCTAGCCATTTCCACTCAATATTCTATTTATAATAATATAAACTGTCTATAATAATAGATTTTAATATGCATAATTTGGTATTATATCATGTATAAATTTAATCTCCTAATAATAGCCTCCTAATAGTGAAAGCATGTAATTTGCCATAAGCAATTACCTGCAGCTGTTTAAGGAGGGTCACCAGACTGCCATTCTTGCAGCTGGGAACAAAACCACACACAGTGGGCTCTGGTTTATCCGATGACATCTGTTCCCCATAAAAGTGTCAGATAAACCAGGTGTTGGGTAAATCAGGGTGGATGGTACACAACTTAGTGATGGTTAATTATTCACAACAGAGTGTTGCATTAATGAGGTTTCTGGATAAACCAGTGTTGGATAACTCAGATGTGACTGTATGTGCTTATAGACATTTATATTTTTTCAAAAGAGTACAGTCGAACCTCGTTAGTGAGTACACCTGGGGACCCTCCAAATTGCTACTCACTACCAGTAGTACTTGCTAACCATATAGATTAGTACTATGGGTTATAAGCTGGGGTATCATATCCTTGTACTTCATAACCAGATATTACTAATAGTGTTCTTACTAACGAGGTTCTACTGTATATCTATATCATGAAGCCTGCAGATGTTCATTCCTTCACAAGCCTGAGCAAGTGTTCTTAGTTCCCTTCTTTCCACACCTATAACAAAATTCAATGTACCTGGCATTCTTCTATTAATTTTCAATTCCCTAGATCATCTGCACTATCCCACATATCATGTTTCCCTGGTAAGGTGATGCTATTGAGATTTGCACTGTACGCATTCACAAGCTAGCTCCTTCTTTGGCTTGTAGTGCTCCATTGTCACTGCCCGTATCCTTTTCTTCAGATTCTCTTTCTCCAGTCCCCCGAACACAGTCTGACTGGACAGGACTGGGGGATTACCCTATCTTTCTTTAAATCAATTGTCCTTAGTGGATCACTTAGACACTGGACTAAATGGACAGCTATATAGTCCAACCAGCTAGACCGTTCCCACAGGTACATGCCCATAGCCTTAGGGTACACACTGGTTAGACAAATGGACAGCATGTCCATTAAAATTAGTGGGTAGTTACCAGAAACAATATTAATGTTAATTAATGAGCCCTAGAATAAATGAAAAGCAGTACAAAACATCTTGTGTGTGTGTGTGTGTGTACGTGTGTGTGTGTACGTGTGTGTGTGTGTGTTTGTGTGTGTATGTTTGTGTGTGTGTGTGTGTGTGTGTGTGTGAGTGTGTGTGTGTGTGTGTATACGTGTACATGTACGTGTGTGTGTGTACGTGTGTGTGTGTGTGTGTGTGTGTGTGTGTGTGTGTGTGTGTGTGTGTGTGTGTGTGTGCATGTGTGTGTGTGTGTACGTGTACGTGTGTGTGTGTGTGTGTGTGTGTACGTGTACGTGTGTGTGTGTGTGTGTGTGTACGTGTGTGTGTGTACGTGTGTGTGTGTGTGTGTGTGTGTGTGTGTGTGTGTATGTGTGTGTGTGTGTGTGTACGTGTACGTGTGTGTGTGTGTGTGTGTGTACGTGTGTGTGTGTATGTGTGTGTGTGTGTGTGTGTGTGTGTGTATGTGTGTGTGTGTGTGTGTGTGTGTGTGTTGGTGTGTGTGTGTTACGTGTGTTTGTATATAGTGTTATACAGGCCCGTAGGAAGCTTCAGAAAACCAGTCTAGCCACTTAATCATCGCTGATGACATCATAAGGTAAAACTTACTAATTTCCTGGTGTATATGACCCTAACCCCACTAATTTCTGCCATTGAAGGGCCAATTTACTAGGAAGATAAGCAATAACCATAGATTGACTTAAGATAAATTGATCATTTTGCCCTATCTACTGATTTTCATGAATATTGTCCTTGTTTCAAAGATCTGAGCAATGAGGTTGGCTAAAAAAAACAGTAGGGCCATGGCCCTACTGGCCCAGTGGCTCCTACGGCCCCTGTGTTATATATACATGATACGTGTACATGTGTGTGCCCAGTGTCATGATAAAATAATGAGGTGCATGCATACGTATACCGTAGATGCGGATTATTTTGCGGCTTAAAATTTTGCTAATATTGCATACTGAAGAACATTTGCAATCTAATTTTTGCAGTTGACACTGTACACATACAATACCTACACAGATAATAGCAGCGGTTGACACTGTACATATACAATACCTACACAGATAATGGCAGCAGTTGACACTGTACACATACAATACCTACACAGATAATGGCAGCAGTTGACTCTGTACACATACAATACCTACACAGATAATAGCAGCAAATGACTCCTATATTTTTGCGATCACAGCCTAAACCTGCTAATTAGCAAAAATATCATCCTAGCAAAAAAAATCAGCATCTACAGTGATATCATGTATATAATATATATATATATATATATACATATTTATATAAACATTATTTTTGGAGAAGTACACATGTGCCACAACAGATGTGCCACAGCAGATGTGCCACAACAGATGTGCCACATCAGATGTGATAGTAATAGAGTTAGAAAATTATAATTTAATTTGATTCATGCAAATTTGCTAGAATAGTTCTATATGTGTTAAATTCAATCAATGTCAACAGTTAAATTAGGTCATAACTACAATCATGCAGTGTTTGAGTGTGAAATCTACTTATTATTCATGCACTAGAGAAAAAATGTCTACATAATATGGACTAAAGTGTAAAATCTTGGGTCTTGTGGATAGACGGAGGTAGAGTACACCATATTGAAGGTCTTGCGAAGCTAAATGCCCTTTGTCCAAAAGTGATGGTTTTGTTTGAGGAAGATTTAGCTGGCGTGTGCAAGAAGAGCGAGTTTTGTGGTGATGGTCATCGGTAGATGAAAAGAGTTCACAAAGATAAGATGGAGCCTGGGAGGACAAACAGCGAAACATTAACAGTAGATGTGCCACAGCAGATGTGCCACAGTAGATGTGCCACAGTAGATGTGCCACAGTAGATGTGCCACAGTAGATGTGCCACAGCAGATGTGCCACAACAGATGTGCCACAGTAGATGTGTCACAGTAGATGTACCACAGTAGATGTGCCACAGTAGATGTGCCACAGTAGATGTACCACAGTAGATGTACCACAGTAGATGTGCCACAGTAGATGTGCCACAGTAGATGTGCCACAGTAGATGTACCACAGTAGATGTGCCACAGTAGATGTGCCACAGCAGATGTGCCACACTTCAAGTACACCATATGATGTAGTACAACGAAAATGTACGTATATAAACACTCACAGTACAAATGAGTTAGCAACATCACACCATGTGCATATTACATGAGATGTTAGCTAGTCCTCAGCAAAATGTCTGATCCAAACCTATTTGGGTCAGACAAAATATCAAAATGGTCAGACAATGTCTGAATGCTGATCACTATTTCCAACACTGTATGTCCTCCACTATATCACGACACTACCCATGAAAAGTGTCTGGAGTATAGACTAACCCTTAGCAACTTGCAAGGAAGAAGAACATCAGAGGGTCTGAGTTGCCAATGCAGATGAAGGAGCATGGTCTGACTGGTTCAGACTGGTTGTCACCATGGAGATCTACATGCTTGAGGTCCCACCCTTTGCTTGAGAGAAAGACACAAGGAGAAGGACAGAAGAACCTGGGTGAACAGGGAGGGGGAGGGTGATGGTGAGTGTGTAAGGGTAAATTGAACACAGGCCGGCGATGTATGTGTGTGTGTGTGTGTGTGTGTGTGTGTGTGTGTGTGTGTGTGTGTGTGTGTGTGTGTGTGTGTGTGTGTGTGTGTGTGTGTGTGTGTGTGTGTGTGTGTGTGTGTGTGTGTACATCTCCCCTACATGATCCATCACAGACATCACACACAGGTAACATAAGCTATACTATAAATACAATGTATGCATACTTGCACCGTTATGAAGGGAAATACGTACCTGTGTACGAATTGCATGGCTGATAACCCTTCAGAAATACACCACCTTAAGAATGTACACTCACTGGAGGCCATATGGAGAAGTGCTCAGAGAGGGATACTGTGACTGGACACACACTTTGTGTAAAAGCTACTTGATACAGAAGATTTAGGTACAATCATAGCACTATACGTACAAATGTACTAGGTTAGGTACATAGTACAAAACCTCAGTATATGGTAGAATCCAGGCCCGTAGGCAGGCTTTTGTTTGGGGGGGTGCTTTTCAAAGTAAGATGGACAGTGGGGATCTATCATGCAACAAAATATGGATGACGGGATTTGCATGTCATGTTCTTGTTTCGATCTCCATGCCTTTTTGCCATCAGTTTGCATGCAGCTTTAGAAGGCAAATGGATTGCACTCCTGAGTAAATCACTTCAAAATATTTAATCAAGTATGCTGATTTTCCAGCAACTATTGGGTCTGGAAGTTACTGGCCAACTATATGAGAGTAGGTTCAGCTAGTGCAAGAATATTTTAAAGGTACCATTCCTGCAAAAGGGGGGGTGCTAACGCACCCAACGCACCCCCCTTGGCTACAGGCCTGGAATCTGCCTACATACGGAGGTCTCTGTTATGACTGGGCATAATTGGAAATGTGCACAGTTTTGTTGAAACCAATTTGCACACACTACACATGAGGGGTGCTATGGCTATGCAGTACCTAAGGAGACATTGGTTTACATACAAACTATTATCAGCTTTGCTTTTTGACATTTTCACCATGAAAGGAGAGCACTTCCTCAGAAAAGAAGAGTATCAAATTTCAAATAATATTATGAAATTTTAGAAGAGAAGGCATGCTGGACCAATGGTGTAGTGTCGAGTATCACTGGTATGGTCAAGGTCTCTAAAGGGTGGTTATCATAGTACAATGAAACTCTGTAAATACAAATTTAAATTGACATTTTGGATAACACAAAGTAGCAAAAGGCCCCTCTAATACTCATAGTATTTCTATTCATTCTCATGTTAACATAAAATTCTGATAAAATAAACACTTTTGTGCAGTTCCTTGAGTTTCCTGTTAAAAGAGTTTCACTGAAGCTGAAAAGTAGAGTGAATCAATGGGTGAGAATGAGTAGGCATTCAAGTGGTGTACCCATGCTTGCAGTAGGCTCAGTCTGGCTTACTTAGGGATATGAAAGTTGGTTTGTACATACAAAGTAGAAGCAATCAGATAGATTTATCTTGTGTATTCTAGATTTCGTCAATAGTTTTAGTTTGTATACAAACCAAATGTATCTGCTGAAGTACGCGTAACCATGACAATCCCTCATGTGTATTTCTGTGTGCAAATTGGTTTTGATAAACTGCACATACTTACAAGCACAGCCAGTCATAGCAGTACCCTCTGTAGGTAGAGTGTACCACACACTGAGGTTGTGTACCACCTAACCTAGTATACGGTATAGTGCTGTGATTGTACCTACATCCTTTTGTAGCAAGTAGCTTACATGTCTCCAGTCCCAGCATCCCCCTCTGAGGACCTCTGTGCATGACTGAGTGAAAGTACAGTATAATATTTGCAGTAAGGCTTTATGTTGCCCGTGTGTGACATCTTTGGAATGTAAAAGATGGGGATACACACACACACACACACACACACACACACACATGTACATGCACACACACACACACACACACACACACACACACACACACACACACACACACACACACAACACACACACACACAAACACACACACACACACACACAAACACAAACACACACACACACACACACACACACACACACACACACACATACACACAAACATGCATACACACACATACACCAAAACTAGTACCAGATCTACATAGATTAGTATAATATTATGCTGTTGAAAGCATAAGCAACCAACAAAATTAACTGTGCTTGCAGTAGGCTCACCCAGACAGTCAGTCTGGTTTACTTAGGGGCTATAACAGTGGATTTGTAGCAGGAATCAGGCGATGCCATTCTTGAATATAATACTTTGAAATTAAATCCACGAGAAATCCATGTTTAGTACAAATCCTAGTGCTCAAAACTGAAGCTGCAAGCAATTTGTGATGTTGATGTATGTTTACGTATAATAATGATGTACATGAAGGTACGTACGTACGTATGTACATATGTACACATTCAACATGCCTGAAATTATTCCTGCGGAGAACACTGAAACACTGCGTACAAAAGTACACATTGCCAGTATTCTTGGTCAGTCTGCATATTAACACGCACATATAGGAGGATATTGTGACTTCAATGTATGCACAATGGTCTGAAAGTATGACTGCAGACACGCCACAATGAAGTAGAGAAAGAAGGGTCATGTATTTCCACAAACGATCATACACTAATGTGGTGCGAAAGATTATGTTACTTACTGTGCAGTGTAGAAGGATAGACAGCATGTGTGGAAGGTGATACATAACTACATTACTTCAATGTACAACAATTGTATCAGTGGTGGAGAAGGGTACAAATCCTATGCATTTGAAACAACTACTGCAAAGTACTCATCAGTAGCACAGCACCATACCATGTATGGTGCTGTGCTACAGCTACGTACGTACGTACAAATTACAGCTGTTCACACATTACACAAACCAGTTGTGATTAGCACAAACACTTTTTTTTTTCTGGAGGATGGTATCTCACCCTTCCCCAGGTAGTGTATAATATCTTTGTACTGTACTGTACTGGGTATAAGTCGCAGCTTTGATGCCTAAATTTTACTGGCAAAATGTGGGGTGCGACTTATACACCAAATAGCTTGTTATGGCTGATGAAATGATAATGCTGTTCAAAACCATGGTGCGACTTATACAGAGGTGTGACTTATACCCCGTAAAATACGGTATGTGCATGTACCGTAACACATTTGGTTTCGCATCACTTCAATGTGCAACACTTGTGTCAGTGGTGGTGAAGGGGACAAACCCTATTCGAAACAACTACTGCAAAGTATTCATCAGTACTTCTTGAGTATGTATGTATGTATGTACGCATGGAGTGAGTGCACTGTATACCAGTATGATGCTATGTTCCTTGGCGCTATGCTCCAGCTACGTATGCACGCATCACACAAACACCTATACTGTACAAACCAGTTGCACAAACACCCACGGAGGATGGTATCTCAGCCTTGCCTGGGTAGAGTAGCCTGTTTATTTAGCATGCTTATTTAGCCCGCCCAAGAGTGCAAAACACAGTAAACATAACAGACAGGTGGTCTGGGTGAGAACTGCTTGCCTGGTGATTCTACCATCCTTCCATCCTTCCACACTCAACATCAAATGAACCCAGCCTAGTGAGCCAATCTCCCTAACAACACACTAAAATAAGCCTCCCCAACAACACACTAAAATAAGCCTCCCTAACAACACACTAAAATAAGCCTCCCTAACAACACACTAAAATAAGCCTCCCCAACAACACACTAAAATAAGCCTCCCTAACAACACATTAAAATAAGCCTCCCTAACAACACAGTAAGTTGCAAATAAGAAGGATGAAGTGTAGGGTAAAATCACCAGGCAGTTGGCCCACCCTCACCATCTGTATGTACTACGTACATATCAGGTTACTATGGTTACTTAGTGTCCACAGGTTTTGCACTTTTTGGTGGGTTAAACAAAACATTAGGGAGTTTTACGTAGATTACCGTGTGCAACGTTATATGGTAAACGGTAGATGAGGATTATGACATCACAGGATAGACTATGGTATCTGTGGGGAAACCTGTTTTAGATCACCCACAAGGGAACCGCGGAATGGTTTCGGAAAAGAGGATTGTAACACTTTATTGTTGATACGAAGCACTTAATTCGATTGATCTTTTATGAAGGAATTGTGGATTTGTATTGTCGGAGGTAAAACTGCACTGCAGGCACGATCTTGAGACGACTCACAATGTTCTGATCTACAACGACAGCAGTTTAGAAACAACCTCAGTAACAGGACAAGATCTTGCTTTACATTCCAAAGCTAGCCAAGGCATGTTGTCCAGTTGAAAGCTACCAAAAGATGTATGAATTGAAGCGATGGGAAGCTAGATACGTCTATAGTATGACGATACTCGTATTTGCCGAGATTGTGGTTCACAGGGACGGTATAGAACACTTTTTAGCCACTTAAAACACAGATACGATATCGTTCTACACATACATACTCACTAAATGTTGAACGAAAGAAGTGCAGAAGAAAAAGAACTACCGGAATTGTTGTATGGTAAAACAGGGCTTTATACATGAGAAACGTTGAAGATTTACGGTGAACGTTGCGGTTTAGGCAGATCACGTGACATTTTCCTGACGTCAACGTTTACCGTATACCATTTGAACGTTGATCTAAAAGTCTCTATTCACAGAATGCACCACCCAGGCAAGAATGACATCATAATTATACAGAACCTGACACTCCATATTAGTGTGTACAACCCCTCATTGTAGTTATCTTTTTATGTGGGCTAAACAAACAGTCACAGAATGTACCACCCAGGCAAGAATGACATAATACGTATATCCTGACACTCCACAGGCGTTTGTGAGTGTGGGAGCCCTCATTGTAGTTTACTTACTAGTGTCTCACAGTTATGTACTTTTTGGTGGGCTAAACAAACAGTCACAGAATGCACCACCTAGAGAAAACTGACATTATTATACATCATGATACTTCACAGGTAGGTGTGTGTGTGTGTGTGTGTGTGTGTGTGTGTGTGTGTGTGTGTGTGTGTGTGTGTGTGTGTGTGTGTGTGTGTGTGTGTGTGTATGTGTGTGTACTCATTCCACATTACTCAATAGTGCAGTAGTTGCTAGGGAGAAAATAGAGCTATTTCTCAGTACCACAACTGCTGAGATCAGCACATGTTGCTCATACACCGTCAAACAATGCACACAAAAGGACACATTGTCAATAGTCCTGGTCATTTTCAAAGAAGGATTTTGTGGATTGTGTACAGAAAATGTACAATGCTCTAACACATGTACAGTCTGTGGTCTGATCACAAGTACGTACAGTCTGTGGTCTCATCACAAGTACAGTCTGTGGTCTAACACATGTACAGTCTGTGGTCTAACACATGTACAGTCTGTGGTCTAACACATGTACAGTCTGTGGTCTAACACATGTACAGTCTGTGGTCTAACACATGTACAGTCTGTGGTCTAACACATGTACAGTCTGTGGTCTAACACATGTACAGTCTGTGGTCTAACACATGTACAGTCTGTGGTCTAACACATGTACAGTCTGTGGTCTAACACATGTACAGTCTGTGGTCTAACACATGTACAGTCTGTGGTCTAACACATGTACAGTCTGTGGTCTAACACATGTACAGTCTGTGGTCTAAAAAGTGACTGAATATATGTAGGCATAGAATGTACACAGTGGCCTAAATAAAGGCTACAAGCAGAGAATGAGGCAACAAAGCTAGATCTTATCACAAAGAAATAATTTAGTTTTCTATACAGAATGGCTACACTTTGTTTTGTTAGCTGGTTATGCTATCAACAGCACAATGTTATACAGAGCCTGTACTTGTTTTGGTGTGTGTGTGTGTGTGTGTGTGTGTGTGTGTGTGTGTGTGTGTGTGTGTGTGTGTGTGTGTGTGTACATCTACCCCATCCATTGCATTTTAAATACATCACACTCAGTAACATAAAGCCTTACTGAACATACAATGTACATTCACTGGAGGTTATTTGTTATATACAAAGGGACGTACGTACGTATGCTGGGACTGGAGACACACACACACACATTGTGTAAGCTGCGTACTTGAAACAAGGGATTCAGGTACAATCATAGCACTACATACTAGATTAGGTAGTACACAACCTCAGTGTATGGTACAACCTCCTACCGGAGGTCACTGCTATGACTGGCAAGACTTCAAAGTGTACACTTTGCCCAAAACCCATTTGCACACATCACTGCATATGAGGAATGACATGGTTACGCAGTCTGCCCCTAAACACCACTCATCTGCACCTCATACATGTGGAATAAGTGCTCTGTGTACCATGTGTGAACTATGCTGTGGTTTTAGATATCATCCCGCAGCACATAAATACCATAATACAATGTGCTGAACATGCGGGATGTAGGAATTTGCACAGTGCTCGTCTAGCCCTATGCCCGTCTTGCCCTTTCCCCACCTAGCCCTGCACCGGTTTCGCAGATTACTCTTGTTCCATGGGTTTTTGGAGGATCCTTTTTGCACAGTCCTACGTCAATCCTACATCTTTTTACCATTTTTAAATGGTTACCAACAGGATCATTAACAAGTCTCTACTGAAACCCTATGATCTAATGCAATTCATTATGGTTGCAGACACAGCATGATACCCAAGTGTGTTTAGTACCTGAATCGTTCGTCCATGGTGAACATGTTCACCTACCAATGAATGCCTAATTTGCATTTGGTGTTCGTCAAAATCATTCATTGCGGTCAATTTGTTGTTTACATTGACACCTTTTGACGATAGTGTGGCCTGGCCTTTAGGCTCATCCTATTAGGTACACAAAAAATACCTTTGACCTTTACAGGTGCTTAACCAAGGGGGGCGCTTTTAATTAGGAACAATACAGTAAACAGAAATAATTTAGTTTTCTGTACAGAATGGCTATTTTGTTGTGTTAGCTGATTATGCTATCAACACCATAATATACAGATCTGGTACCAACGTACATACGTACTTGCTTCGGTGTGTGTGTGTGTGTGTGTGTGTGTGTGTGTGTGTGTGTGTGTGTGTGTGTGGTGTGTGTGTGTGTGTGTGTGTGTGTGTGTGTGTGTGTGTGTGTGTGTGTGTGTACAGATGTGCAGGTTTAGTGGTGCAGGATGTGTGCATACAGATCTGATTGTCATGTTTTGTCATGTTTTGTCAAATAGACAAAACATGGCACAAAAGGATCATTCTCTGGATAGTAGATAAGGAGCTGTTTGACAATTGAGGAAAATGAACACAGGAATATGCAGTGGACTTCACTTATAAAGAACTCTTTCATAAAGAACTTCTGCTTACAAAGAACAAATCCTTGTGGATTTCATGGTTCCTAATATCAGGAGTCGACTGTATGTATGTATGTACACAATATACAGTACCAATGGGATCCAAGAGTATACTACAGTATTTCATCCCCCAGCCGTGTCTCCTACACACACACACCATGTGTAACCCCTCACACAAACACCTCTGGTCAGCGATGGCACACATGCACAATCACCTGCGAAGTACATTAAAGGGCCACTGACACCTACACAGTTTTTTGATATATGAAGGAGTATAAAAAATGATACAATTTGATACCCATCTTAGTGCGCCCCCACATTTGGTGGGGGAGTTACAGTGGTTTAAGTGTGATCAAAATCCAATTAATGCGTGGGCGAGTTCCGGTATTCCAGTGAACAGTGTCGAAGGGTGGTGTGATGTCACAGTGGGAACCGGTTGAGCAACTTATGTACGTTTGATAGCAAGCGCGAAGGAGAAATCAGTCTGTACTGCTCGGGTACGTCGTACGATAAGCTCGAAATTCACTTTACTGACGAAGAAGAACATACTTATGGATATTACGAAGGGATAGTTGAAAAGCTAGGGGTAGGACAGTACCAATACGAGCAGCATAACACCGATGGCAAGGACGACTGCAGCGAAGAAGAAAATGACGATTCGGACGAAGATTCTGAAGACGGCGAACGAGTTCATCGACTTAATAGTACCTGGTATAGAGTACGCTATCGATTCTTTTCTGTTTCTCGTACGTAGATGTTCATGCAGTACATTTGCAGTGCGTGTTTGTTTGTTGTTGGGAAATTCGTCAGAATGATGATAAAATGACTCAGTAAATTGTACGTCAAGACACCTGTTGTTGGACTGCATCTGAAGCTAGGTCTTGGAATGAGCAACATTTCAAATATGCCCTGATTACATCCAAAAATTTGCATGGTGTTGTATCTTATGCAGTACCAAACCTCATACATTTCTAATGTGATATAATATAGTGATGACAATGTGTGTTGAAACTGAAGGCCATTGCAAAGCATCAATCACCCTATACATAGTCAATATCACAAAGCTATTATAAATGTTTCAGTGGAGCATAAACTTGTTCTGTTTAGTATGAGTTATGATTCAGAACTGCATGTGTAGTATACACTGTCAGATGTAACAACATACACCAATTGCGTTGATAGAAGTTAGTTGACATGCTGAGCATTAGTAGGATGCTATTTATCTGGACAAATTACACACGTCAATTTGTTGGCAAAAATAATTGCAATGTTTCTCCCTCTTGGGCTTCTTCAGGCAATGCTTACAAAACTTAACAACCAAGTTGTTAAGTTTTGTAAGCATTGCCTGAAACAACTCATTCACTTCTGAAAAAGGGAGGCAAGCTATCGGGTGTTTGAAAACTGATGCTGGATTTTATTGAATAACAGTGACTTGCTATATTCCTTAGTTGTTTGGAAATCTTTGAAGTCAATGACATTACATCACAAGTCTCAGTCAGTAAAACTTCCGGCAGCTGCAGTTCTGTTGTCTAATATGTAGAATGGATTCCGAACAGAACGTGCTAATGTTTGCACTGAAGTGTGTGTGAGTTGAGGGGAGGTCATTGCAAAAGTTGCTGCACAGCTGTATCAATACAGACCAAGAGAAATGGTAGCCAGCACATTTATCCACAAGCAAATGGTTTTCTTGCATCTGGTTTTGAAAACCAGCTCTCATCAAGACAATCCTATCTATTTCTACAGCACAGTTTTCGAGTTCTACACTTCCATTTTGAAGTGCAGGCTGCATAGTGCTGAGTTGCTGGTTGGCAAAGTCCTGTCTATGTGGTGTACATTGATGAGTCTTGGTAATTTCGGTTCTGAGAGAAGCCCCTTTCTGGAATTTTTACACAGATTCTCCTTCACAAAGTCTTCCGCTGCACTCTCCAGCTATTCAGCTTTGTGACATTGTTCCTGGTGAGTAGTTTTGAGCAATTTCGTTCCCAAATGTAGAGGTTTTAGTATGTAAACACTATAGCGCTAATGTAACCCGGTTCCCACTGTGACGTCACAACCAAAATGGCGGAATGTTCGGGCGATCTCACCGGAAGTGAGCGATTTTCTCGTTAACGAAAGCTCGCGAACAACTTTTATTACGATTTTCGCTGGTTTTAGAGGATACTCTCGCGATTTGAGCCAGGTTGTCTGAAGGCGTCCACCTTGCCCAGGTTGTGCATTCTAAGTTTATTTAACATGTTCACTTTGCTGTTTATTTTGCTCGCCAAAAAGAGCAATACTAATGAGATGCGGTCTGGGTAAACCAACCGTTGGCATGGTGATACTACCACGTGTAGTTTTTCTTATTTACATACTGTGCATAAGTCTGTGTTGTTGGTGAGACATAATACTGTCTGGCTGGTCAGACTTAAGCCTGGTTTAGTGAGTGTGTCACAGGTTTTGCACTAAACATGCTGAACAAACGTAATGTGCCCTACTGGGGCAAAGGGTCACACACATCCTATACACTGCATAGTCAGGTGTACATCTGTGTGTATGCTCATTCCACACATTTCATACAGTAGGAGTCCTTCAGTATGTTGTGATACTGCTAGGATATATGGATCCCACTAAAACAACACATGAGATCGAAATGAGAAACGACCATTTTTGGTCGTTTCTGTCTGGCTGGTCAGACTTAAGCCTGGTTTAGAAGACAAACATGCAATGTACATACAAAAACATGTTCTTACTCATGTTCCTGCTGGTACAGCCATAGACCCTCTAAACTACGTAGTTTAGAGGGTCTATGGCACAGCAAACTGTACCATAATTAGCATCACCCAACAAACAGAAACATAACACCATATCCCACTGTAGACTAGTGTCCCTAATGTGACACATACAAACTGCAAAATGTCAAGCATGGTTACTTTCAACTCACTATATTACTTAGAACTGGAAGGAATTTTCACAGCCTATATTCTTCAGTCAGTTTGGGCAGTTCTTCAATCTTGAGTGCCTGGACACACTAAATTTCTCGAGTGCTTTCTCAAAAAGTGGCATTTCTTAGTCAATGGAGATGGCTGAAGGTCCTATAGTCTCAAACTCATATGGAATATGAGCAGTAATGTAAATCTGTAATGAGACAAAAACTAATGTCACTTCACATGTGTTCACATGAGATGTGTATTATTATACAGTAGCCGTAACCATATTATAAACCCTATTGCAGGCCATGAATACCATTATAATAGTCCTGTTTGACCATGAATACAATTACGGCACCTATAACTATTGTAGGTGGCGGCCTAAGGGGTGTCACACTGCACTTCTTGCTGATCCCGCCAGCTCTTGTTGCAGCAGTTTAGCCTGTTCATTTGGAAACCTCCAGACGTGGATAAAACCAGCCCAAGAAAGCACAGGTACAGTGTACAAGTCACTTTAAAAGTACTTTCACAGGTAAGGCTAGTGCAGCAGTGTTTACTAGACCATCTGCTGTTCTTTCAATGCAGACAACTATGGAAACAAGCAACATTGATGCCATTTCAGAGGAGGAGAGCAGAAGGTGTCTTCCGCACGAAGAAGAGCTGGTTCTAGGTACATTGCCAGTGCTGCTTACCCAGCGCTACCAGCGTCGGTACGCATCGACGACTACCGCGGGAGAGAGCAAAAGTGATAAAAGGCATAACGTAGTCTTACCCCAGAAACAGTACAGAGTGAACGAAGGAGCGGGAGATGCCAAAGACGAGAATAAAGAGGCGGAGAGACAATTTGAAGCCAACGCGCGCAGCGCTGAAGAAAGTAATCAAAATGCAAAGGTAAGCGAACCACGCGAGTTTGGACAAATCAGGAGCACTGCTGAACAGAAAAAGATAAAGAAACGTAGCGCTGACAACAACTCGGCCAAGGTTAGCAGAGAGGACAGCGAAGAACAGAAGGGCCACAGAGGCACACCGCCGTACAAGCTTAAGGGAAGTCTCGAAGAAATACCTCCACAATCGGACGAGGAAGGTAAAAACACTAAGCAAAAAGAAGCAGAAACGTCAAAAGGTATGCCATGTTACAGAATAATTTTTCAGTTCTACCATAGACACACTACTTTGTACACATAGGTACACTAATTCTAGCTTTTATCGGCCAAAGAAAACCCTCAAATAGAACGATGGGAGGAATAAGTAAGGCGCAGATTAGTCGAAAACAAAGCAATTCACACCTGTTCACCCTTTTCTTCAGTATTTCAGTGGTCTAATCGTTGCTCGTCATCTCAGAAACTCGTCGTTCTTTGACCACAAAAAAACATGGAGGGCGAAGCCACGTAGATAGTCTCGCGTAGCACAGACCCTATTCAATTCTCGCCGACCGTGTGACGTCATAATAAAAAATAGAGGCGAGAATAGGGTCTGTGCGACGCGAGACTACCACGTAGATACGTGCGTTTACATATCAACATAGGCGCCCAGTGGTGTAGGTACAGTTGTGAGGTCGAGTGTGGTTGTTGCCCGTATGGTGGACAATACTGGTAGCTCACTCCAGGAGCACGCACGCTGACTATGCTGCAAAGTGCACCTCAAGTGTGCCCTGCATTGTCAACAAACATGTATGTAACTTGTACATTAGCATCACACTAGCTGCAGCGGCTACACTGTTACCCTAGTTGAGGTGAACATACCGGTACCTTTCCCTAGTCAAGGTGGCTTAATATTGCTGCCCAATTTCACAATTCTATCAAAGGGGATGGGGGGCAAATGGACAGCTGCTGGCACCCCTCCCACCCCTCTAAACTAAGCCATGTGGTATATACACAAAACAAATATCATTGAACACTATGAGTTTGCGAGTGGATGGAATAAAGATGTGATATGCCTAATCTATCCCAAAAGACAAAATTACCAGCATACCACCCATGCTGTTGACGTGGAGGGATAAAGTTGATTGATATCCAATGTAAAATGCTACTGATCCAGATAACAGTGACACACTTGCATGCATTATGTGATTTCTTAATGCATTACCCATAAAGGAATCAACATTCTAGCCGTCTAAGTTGACCATTTTATATAGGGAGGGCTCAAAACACAAGGGAAACAAGTGCTGTACATGAAGACATGCACAATAGTCAAAGTCTTGAATCACACAGGACAGGTCGTGTGGTGAGTTTAAGATCACTGTAGTAATGTACTGGGAGCACATGTAATAGTGAGAAAGGATTGAAGCTTCTTATGCTAAATGCATGCATTTGTTGATCCAGCTAACAACATTAGATAGGCTGTGGGTGAGACAACAGACACAGGTCTCACAAACTAAGGAAATGTTGGTAGAGGAAATCTCGGTCTATCTAGTTAGCAATGTAAACATCGTGTGTGATGTCAATCATTATGTACTTCCTTATGTAAAAGTGTGAATATTCTGCATGGTTTGTGACAACACACACACACACACACACACACACACACACACACACGCACACACACGTAAACACAGACACGCACACACACACACACACACACACACACACACGTAAACACACACACACACACACACACACACACACACACACACACACACACACACACACACACAAACACGTACACACACACACACACACACAGTGTTGTGGATACTGTCCACAAATTAAGTTAGCAACATACACTTTGTGGTACCCACAGTCCCACATACAATACAACAAAAGGTGCTGTGCATGTTTTGCCAGCTCCAATTCGATGTTTTACAGGATCGGTCATTTACCCTCAACAATGTTTTAGCTGTCTTGTATAGCCAGGTTCTATTTTTGACACTCTTCATATCTGATTTGAATAGAATGGAAAATAAGCAGATCAATTAGGGTTTGGCTACACAAGACTACCATTCCTTTACAGAGTCAGGACACTTAGTAGCTACATCTCACAGAAACCTCCCACAGAAACCCCTCGCAGAAACTTCTTCATACATTCCTCCTCTACAGGCTAACACTGGCAAAGTGGGTGACCTTCTGTCACCATTGGAGGATGCTGACTGCCTCATACCATATGGAATTGAGGAGACCGACACCCCCCCAAACTGTACAGACACACCCCCATACTGTCCACACCTGCCCTCATTGGACACGGACATACACACAACATGGGACCACGCTGTCTATTCGGGCTGGTTTTGTACTAATATGGGTTTCCATGGCAACAGTGAGTGTGAGCTGCAGTACAGCTGGGATCTTTTAGCAGTACCTAGACACAGTGTGGTTGTTAGTGACAACCAAGATGGCTGCCACAATTCTTGGAGCAGTACGAACTTCCTCACAGATGACGAAAAAATTTCCCATTCCAGTGAGGACTACAATGATGTGACGGAGAGAGAAGTGGTCAATGAGAATTGCCGTGAATACATACAACCAGTGGTGGAAGAGACACGGCTGCAATATAGCACATTGGAGATGGTTACCGGGCAGCCATCTTCTCATGACAGGAGATGGTGAGACAGAGTAGACATTCTAAAGTATTCTCGAGTGGCTGGAGTGACAGGATGACCATCACAGGAACATTGGATGTAATATTGACAATGCATAGCTAGTCATTTTAAAACAAAAATTGCATGTACGTAGTTTTCACAGTAGTTGAGATTTCATGTGTGCAATTGAATAATCATCAGTTTTATTGCTTTTCAGCTCTTTTGAATAAAATGTACACCTCGCTGTTACTGAGATCCATACGACATACGTGTATGGTAGTGCTCCTTTCCACCCTTAGGGACCTGTGAAAGGTGGTCTATGATGAAGGGGGAGTTAACATGGGACATACTACATCTGTGACCAATAAAGCTGGTCTTACAGTGGTCTTTCACGAGGGTGGTCTCTCAAAGGAGGTACCAGTGTGTATGATCATATGCACAAGCTTTCACAACAACTTCATGCACACATTTGTGTACAATATTCAACATGACAGCACCATGGTTTCCCTGCACATGTACTAGGAATGGGCTCGATTACAATAGCACTGTGCTGTGACTTCAAACTGTCCCAGCACATGACACACACAATCCTGAAGACCTGATGAGCCTTAATGTTTACTACCTCACAGTGGTGACTGGGTGTCTCATGAATTGAGGTAATTTCACATGTCATTCCTCGTAGGAACAAAACTATCTTTTACCATCTTTCTACCACGTACTGAATCTGTGCTTGTGTTGAATCTGTGCTTGTGTTGAATCTATTCTTGTGCACCAACATTGCGTTGTTATGGATGCTGCTACATACATCACTGACAAAAGATTCTTGTAGGCAGGCCCTATTGTTGTCATACTGACCTATTGACCGCTAGCTCTATAATTTAGGAATGGGCTGTATTCGATTATGATAATTAATTAAAAGGAAACAGCTCATCATTTATCTTACTTCACCT
>CAUJGJ010000434.1:516616-541616 GCA_963170055.1 Halisarca cf. caerulea
CTGCGAGTTTGTGAATGGACGGGATATATATATACCAATCTGTCCAAAGATGAAACATCTTCAAATTGATTCAACATGTCCAAGAGTGTCTACAACAGTGTAATATCAACATTTGGTTCATTTTTGCAAAACCAGGTGGGTGGGAGGAGTATTGGAGCAAATTTGCATACACGTATACTTTTGCATGCTTCTCATATGCCACGATGGTCATCTATCCAGCATGAGGGTAGTAGCCAGGGTGTTCATTTTGTCGACTCATGATCCCTACAAGTAACTGTGTACCAGCTAGACCCATGCTGATCAATTGAGTCACATTGCACACCACCCATGTTGATCATGATGATGAGGAGGGATAAAGCTGTTTGATGTCTAATGTAAAATGCTCCAGATAACAGTAAAACGCTTGCATGTATCATTAGCTCATAGAGGAATCTACATTTTAGCCCTCTAAGTTACCCTTTCCTACAGCGGGAGCTCAAACCACAAGGAAAACAAATGTTACAGATGAAGACATGTGTAAGAGGCAAAGTCTTAAATCACATAAGACAGATCATTTGGTGAGTTCAAGCTTGTTGTACTGAGAGCACATCTAAGAAAGAATAAATCTTTGCATGCTAAACACATGCACCTGTTGATTCAGCTAAGAGCACTACTAGATATGTAGGTTGCGGGTTAGAGATACAACCAAAGCACAAACTAAGCTAAACTGGCATGGTTGTGACAGAACACACACACACACACCAAGTGCTATTGGTACTGCCCACAAATTAAGTTAGCAATATAAACTTTGTGGTACCCCCCCTCCCCCCCCAGTCCCAGGTACAGAGGAATAAGAAAAAGGTGTTGTGTATGCTCTGCCTGCACTGTTCAATGTTCGGCAGGATCAATTATTATAATTTCAACATTGTTTTAGTGGACTTGTATATCCAGATTCTCTTTGTGACACTCTTTACATCAGATTTGAATAGAATGGAGAAAAAACAAACTGAGGGTCTGGCTATACAATACTACTATTCCTGTACAGAGTCATAAGACTTAGTGACTACCCCTCATAGAGACCTTGTCATACATTCCTCCTCTACAGGTCAACACTGTCAAGGTGGGTAACCTCCTGTCACCATCCGAGGATGCTGACTGCTTCATACCATATGGAATTGAGGAGACTGACACACCCCCAAACTGTACAGACACGCCCCCATACTGTCCACATCTGCCCTCATTGGACACGGACATACACACAACATGGGACCACGCTGTCTATTCTGGCTGGTTTTGTACTAATATGGGTTTCCATGGCAACAGTGAGTGCGAGCTACATTACAGCTGGGATCTTTTAGCAGTACCTAGACACAGTGTGGTTGTTAGTGGCAACCAAGATGGCCACCACAATTCTTGGTACAGTACTAACCTCCTCACAGATGAGGAAAAAATTTCCCATTCCAGTGATGACTACAGTAATATGACGGAGAGAGAAGAGGTCAATGAGAACTGCTGTGAATGTGAACAACCAGTGGTGGAAGAGACACAGCTGCAATATGGCACAAAGGAGATGGTTACCGGGCAGCCATCATATCCTCCTACAACAGGAGATGGTGACAGATCGAGTAGATATTCTAAAGTATTTTAGTATGTCTGAAGTGACAGGACAACCACTGCATATACGTAATATTGTATAGCAACTCATTCTTAAAACAAAAATTGCTTCGTAATTTTCTCAGTAGTTGAGATAACTTGCATGTGCAATTTGTACAATTATCAGTTTTTTTGCTTTTTAGCTCTTTTGAATTAAATGTACACATCACTGTTGCTGAGATCCCTGTCCTGTCTTGAAAGTACTCCAGTCTGCTATCATGACTGACCTAGTAATCACCCATCACACACTGAGCACCGGTTGTACCAGCCCACACTAGCCAGGAGTCATACCATAGACTCTGGTTATAAGAAGCACACCTCTGTAAGAAGCACACTGAGTCTTTTTAATAGGCGCATATTCATTTCCCATTGGTAATGGTGATATACTGTATATCCGGAAATATTGGCGATCATTAAATTTGGCGATTTGTGCAAGATCAGGCTGTAATTTAATAGTGACGGAAATTAAATTTGGCAGTTGCACAGCAAGGACAAAGCATAGTAAGTATGTATATGTAAATTTGGTGATAAAAATTTGGCAATTTTAATCCTGACCGCCAAACTGCCAAACTAAAAATGTCCGAATATTTCCGGATATGCGGTAATAGCAAACACTTCCTATTAAGTGCACATTCTACAATAAGTGCTTACATCCTTGACACCCAGAGTGATAGACGCATGTGCTTATTAACTGGAGTCTACAGTAGTATTGATTGATCGAGTAAGCAATCATTACGGGAGCAAGGGAGTACACACCACAAATGAATTATATTCAAATAAACAGTAAAATACTATTCTATTTATCGTGTGCTGTACATAGACATTGCAACGCAAGACGAGATCAACCCTAAGGATGTCCATTCTAAAACTGATGATGAGCACAAATACAGTGCAGCTGTATTATAACAAATTCCAAATGGACTGCTAATACCTTATTTGATTTCTAAGAGTGTTTTTTCAACAATGAATGATTGCATGATTGGAGGTGAATTATGAGTAGCAAAAGTGAGAGTCATACGACATACATACGTGCATATACAGTAGTACCCCTTTTCACAGACCACTCGGCCATAGGGACCAGTGGAAGGTGGTCTCTGAATAGAGGTGGAAGTTAAATTTGGGACATACTGCATTTGTGACCATATCAAAGCTGATCTTACAGTGGTCTTTCACGAGGGTGGACTCTCAAAGGAGGTACCAGTGTGTATGATCATATGCAGTGGTACCTATCAGGGCCGGGGCGAGCACTACGGCCACTACTGCCATGGCCGGACTAACTTTTGAATAAGACTCAAAAGAAAATAGTATATTATTGAATCTCCTTTATTTCTAGAGCAAGACGTTCAGAATTTCAACCAGAACATTCCTGAGGCTACAGTTTGTTTATTAGCGCAACACATTCTCGTGTGAGATAAAATGGCGTCACTGGATTATTGTTGTTGCCTCGTTCACTTTCTAAAGAATCTTAGATGGCACCTTCACAATTGTCTTCCTCGCCCTCATCTAATTGTAAATTTTGAGCGCTTTGGTGATCAAGCTTCACCAATGATAAAAACTGTGATGGACACTGGCCTGAGTAAGAAAATATTGCTTCCCCCAGCCCTGCCTATGTATCTATGTGTCACTATTTGCTATCGCTGTCAGTGAGAACAACCTCACACATTTGTGTGCAATATTCAACACATTGTCACCATGCAGGGGAAAGCGGCACAAAGCACTCTATGTAGGATCATAGGGTTTGTATTATCTATGGTAGGATTGACATGGAAAAACATGGTCGCCATACATTAGCGCAACGATGCAGTACAGTTAGTAGCATTTAGAAGTGATATTGGTGCCTTTTGACACACTATATAGCTATAAGATGAAGTAGTTAAAACCCTTCATACACCAATTTGTTTAAAGAACTTTGAAATTTTAGACGAAAATGTATGGCTATGCAACACCAGTACCATTTTAAGATTATTCTTCTTATTCTTCTCGTCATTTTTTGAACTGAGCTACAGGTCACCATGAAGGGTCCAGAGGTCTCATCTTTCGCCAGTGAGCTCCGATTGTTAGCGCGAAGTGCCTTTTGTAGGTTTTGAAGCAACACCTACACTTCTAAAGTGAGATAAAATTAATAGGCAAATCCCATACACTCACTGGATCAGCCATTTTCGGATCAGCGAAATGGCTATGCAAGACTAGACGTACGCGTACGTACAAAGGTCTGTACTTCGATGATCGTCGACTTCAGCGCTCTTTTTGTTCTAGCATTTGTTTCTACATGGGCACGTTGATATTAGTCAAGTAACTGCATAGATTTTTAGTTTCTTCATCTAACAAGATTTGATCGTGTTCCTTCTCAACTGCAGTGGCAACCTATTCAAGCAACCGTTTCGCTATAAAAGGAAAAACTGCACGAACAAGGGTGTATAAAAACCATTTAAAAATGGTAAAAGGATGTAGGATTGACACAGGATTGTGCAAAAAGCCATTCTCAAAAAAGGATTCTCCAAAAAGACTTGGAACAAGGGTAAGTTGCAAAACTGGTACAGGGCTAGGTGGGCAAAGGGCGAGACAGGCATAGGGCTAGACGAACATAGGGCTACACATACATGAGGCTAGACGGGTATAGGGCTAGAGAGAGTTTAGTTGGACTGAGTGCACACTGTGCAAATTCCTACATCCCGCAGCACGTATGTGCTGTATAATGCATGTGCTGCACATGCATTATACATACATTAGGAATGAGCTCTATATCAATTATACTATCGCTGGACCGTGACTTCACACTGTGCCAGCAGACGACACACACAACCCTGAGGACCTGATGAGCCTTAATGTTTACTACCTCCACGGTGGTGAGTTGGTGTCTCAGGAATAGACAATATTTCACATATCATTCCTTGGTGGTACAAATTAAGCATGTTTATTCCATCTTTTTTTACCACATACTGAATAGTGAATAAATATTAATGTCATTGTTGGCTGATGACATGACAGAAACTGAAGAACTCCTACTGCGCTACTCAGTATAACGAGTGTGGAAATAATACTTACCATCTGTGATGATGATTAAAATTATTAAAACTCCATGTGAGTTTAGCGAAGTGCAGGCTATCAGTAATGTTCCTTGTAATATTTTTGTGAAGGCTTTAGGTGCAGTTTTCAAAATGGGGTTTGGGCTGGAAGCCTTGCACATACTGCTACATATTGAACATTCCTAGCTGTGATCATATATACTACTCTACATGCTGCGACACAGGTGACCTCCTAGTGTCTACAAGAAGGATGTATAATCTTGTACAGAATGTGGAACATTCGTTTTTGATTGTCTTGTGTTGTATTACAGTGCTTTATTGGGCATAGCGCCCTAGTGTTGTACACATTGCACTTTAATAATTGATAATAATAATATAATATAAGGGAAGGGCATGGCCATACAATGGGAAATGTTGTCATATTAATTATTATTAAGAAATGTCTTACAGTAACAGCTATAGTGAATTTCTGCATATAATAGTGGATATAGTTTCATCTAACCCAGTTAAATGTTCTACTATGAAAGTGCATGTCAACGTTTGCGGTATTCCCTCGGTTTAGCCATAATGAGATTCCACTTAGGTAAGCACTTACGTAGTCTATGAATAATATTAGCAAACAACTTTCCAAGAACTGGGTATGCCCAATAGTGTTGTGGGAGGTGTATACTAATTTTACATAGAGTGTTGCTGCTTTGCTGCAGCAGTTTAGCCTGCTCCCTTGGAAATCTCCAGACCTGGATAAAGCTAGCCCAAGAAAAAGCAGACACTACAAGCCACTTCAGAAGTACTTGGACCAGGTAAGTGGCTACTACAGCAGTGTTTACCGGCTTCTGTGTGCCTGATCCTACTATCTTATCTGCCGTTCTGTCAATGCAGACTACCATGGACATAATCAACATCGATGCTATTTCAGAGGAGGAGAGCAGAAAGTGTCTTCAGCACGAAGAAGAGCTGGTTGTAGGTACTGTAACTCCTCTACTGCTGTTCAACCCGAGCTACGAGCATTGGTACGCGTTGACAACTAGCGCAGAAGAGAGCAAAAGATATTACTATTCGCACAACGTAGTCTTACCCCAGAACCAGCACAGAGTCAACGAAGAAGCGACCGATACGATAAACGAGAAAGAAGCGGTAGAGAGACAATTTGAAGCCAGCGCGCGCAGCGATGATGAACGCCAGAATAGTGAAGAAAACAAACAAAAGGCACAGAAAAACAAACCACGTGAGTTAGAACAAACCAGAAGTACTGCCGAACAGGAAAAGAGAAAGAAGCGTAGCGCTGACAACAACCAGGCCAAGGTTAGCAGCAAGAACAGCCAAAAACAGACGGGCCACAGAGGCACACTACGGTACGAGCTTAAGGAAAGTTTCGATCAAACCCCTTCACAATCGGAAGAAAAATGGGAAAACACTAAGGAAAAAGAAGCAGAGTCGTCAAAAGGTACGCCATGTTACAGTTTACTTCTATCCTTACTCGGTACTGTAGTAGTCCAGCTTTTATCGGCCAACGAAAACTCAGTCTCAAATAGAACGATGGGAGGAATAAGAAAGGGGAGATAAGTCGAAAACAAAGCAATTCACACCTGTTTATTTCATTGTTTTAGCTAGACTAAGTGGTCAAATCGTCCTTCGTCAGTCATTCCTTTAAAAACTGTCCCATGGGGCGACATGTAAAGGATCTCTTCAAACACATGGAGAGCTAGCCACGTGCATTTGCATAATATCAGCACAGCTGTGTGGGTACAGCTGTGAGGGCTGAGTGTGGTTGCTGCCTGTATGGTGGACAATACTGGTAGCTCACTCCAGGGGCACGCTCGCTGACTATGCTGCAAAGTGCACCTCAAGTGTGCCTTGCACTGTATGTAACTTGTACATTAGCATTGTATTAGCTGAAATGCCCACTGTCATACTAGTTACATGAGGCGAACACATCGGTACCTTCCACTAGTCAAGGTAGCTTAATATTGCTTTGATTCAATCAAAGGGGGATGGGCATGCAGCTGCTGGCACACCTCCCTACCCCTCTAAACTAAGCACTGTTGGTAAATACACAAAACAAAATTCATTGAGCACTGCGAGCTTGTGAGTGACGGAATAAACATGCGATGTATCTAGTCTGCCCCAAAAGATGTGATGTATCTAGTCTGCCCCCAAAAGATGAAGCATCTTTAAATTGAATGGTATGTCCAAGAATTTCCACCAAAGTGTAATGCTGAAATTTGTTCTGTTTTCATAAAATGGGGTGGGTGGGCTGGTTGGAGTGAGTGGGAGTACCACCGGAGCAGTATGTACAGGAGAACTCGGCATAGTATAGTGTATACATGCAGTCTGTATGACATTTGTGCTATGCATGTAATATAGGAGTGATGTCCCTTGAACTATGCATAGTCAAAACTGTCTACAACAACACCACTGGTTCCACTACAACATGCTGCTATAACCAAGTTGTTGTTGTTGTAACCAGTGCATTTTATACAGAGAACAGTCACTGTGAAACAGTTCCCGACATGTGTGTTGTTGTAGAGAGAGTGATGTTATATCAAGTGACTTTGTAAAGAGATTTGACTGTACTTGCTGGCACTGCTGTTTGAGTTTGTACTAGCCATGCATTTCAATACACGTGCATGTACACACACCATCTGGATCATGACTAATGACATTTACAAGCAATGATCTTGGAAAATCTACAACATCCTGCTATACAAACACTGCTGAATATGGACTCTTTCATTGGTACCTTGTGTTATACATGAAATAGGAGTGATGTGTCTTTCAACTATACATGTGCTGACACTGCTGCTTGAGTTTGAACTAGCCAGTTCAATGCGTATAATTGTACACCATCATCGGGATCTTGACTAGCACAATCTACAGTTCACAAGCAATGATCTTAGCATACCGGTAACATTCTGCTATAAAAAACACTGGTTGGAAAGTTTCAACACATGACCTCTATGAGTGACTGTGTGTCAACTCAACTCATGCATACACTGTCAAAACTTTAAAATTTAATGTTAATCAAATAAAGTCTGACTCATTCAAATGATAGGGGAGCGTACACGAACCCACAAAACCAGTTCTCATTATATCAGAAGTTCTTATAAGGATATGATCTGTATATACATGTACAGTACTACAGCAAACCAAACAGGGCTAGGAAACTAGTTTGTGTTAAGTGGAAATTTGCCTTAAGAGATTTCTTTTTAACAAGATTTTACTGCAGAGACTAAAATTGGTCACATGATTGTATTCTATTTTGACCACATGAACAGAACTTCGATCCTTCCTTGTTGCAATTTTGTGATTCAGAAATTCAATGCAATTACCAGCATACCACCCAACATGGCTGATGTGGAGGGATAAAAGTTGTTTGATATCCAATGTAGAGTGCTCCCTGTGTTCCCTGCATTGTCAACAAACAAGTAACTTGTACACTAGCACTGCACTAGCTGCAGTGGCTACACTGTCATGCTAGTTGGGGCAAACATACCGGTACCTTCCCCTAGTCAAGGTGGCTTAATATTGCTGCCCAATTTCACAATTCTAGCAAAGGGGGGGGGGAGGGGGGGGAGGACAGCTGCTGACACCCCTCTAGTACATACACAAAATAAATAGGATGGAATACTGTGAGCTTGTGAGTGGACAGAGTAAAGATATGATATACCTAATCTGTCCAAAGATGCAACATCTTCAAATTGATCCAACATGTCAAGAGTGTCTACAACAGTGTAATATCAACATTTGCTTCATTTTTGCAAAACGAGGTGGGCAGGAGAAGCATCAGAGCAGATTTACATGTATGTACTTTCACATGCTTCTCATATGCCACAAACGGCACCTATCCAGCATGAGAGTACACAGTAGCCAGAATTCTCATTTTGTGAACTCGTGATCTGTATGAGTGACTGTGTGTCAACTCAACTCATGCATGGTTATCCATGCCTGGCTGATTGAGTCACATTGCAATCTTCTAGTTTCCCACATGTATGCAACTTCCTTCCTTGGTCTATTTGTGTTGGTATTTGTCATGTAAATACCAACATACCACACATGTTGATGCTCATGACGTGGAGGGGTGAAATTGTTTGATATCTAATGTGGAGTCCTCCAGCTAAAAGTGAAAACACTTGCATTTTTGAAAGTGGTTCATTTAACTCATTATCCATAGAGGAATCTACGTTTTAACCATCTATAAGCATTTCCTTGCATTGACCCTTTCCTACAGCGGGAGCTCAAAACACAAGGAAAACAAAAGCTACAGATGAAGACATGCACCAGAGACAAAGTCTTGAATCACACAAGACAGGTCATTTGGTGAGTTCAAGCTCGTTGTACTGGGAGCACATGTACTGTACTGCCTGGGAGTACATGTATTGTACTGGGAGCACATGCATGTATTGTACTGGGAGCACATGTATTGTACGGGGAGCACATGTATTGTACTGGGAGCACATGTATTGTACTGGGAGCACATGTATTGTACTGGGAGTACATGTATTGTACTGGGAACACATGTACTGTACTGGATTACATGTATTGAACTGGGAACACATTAAATAGCAAGAAAGAATGAAGTTTCTCATGGTAAACACATGCATTTGTTGATATAGCTAACAACATTAGATAGGCTGTGGGTGAGATACGTAACAACCACAGGCCTCTCAAACTAAGTTAAGACATGTGGGCTGGGTAGGGGAACTTTGTCCAACTCAGTTACCAATGCAAACTGAGTGTAGACTAAGTGTTATTCCTTGTATAATAATTGCCAAGGTATTTGGCATGGTTGCTAATAGGCCAGCCATTCTCATCCCTCGGCTCAAGGGGGATGAGAATGTGTCATGTGTCGGGTATATACTTGGTACAGTAGTTAACCCAATGTCATGTGACCTACTTTTTCTGTGGGCCCTGGCTGGAAGTGACGTCACTATGAACTAACCTACAGCAAAGCCTTCTTTGCCGTAGGTTAGTTCATAGTGACCCACAGAAAAAGTAGGTCACATGACATTGGGTTAACTACTGTACCAAGTATATACCTGACACATGACTAGCATAATAGCACACCTCCCATGCTATAGGCAATGGGAGATACATCAGAGGCTTTGGCACTGAAAAAGCTGCCACCCACACACATATTGCCAGGTCTCAGGGTGACGTCATTGTCAACTACAGGTTGGGGATTTCCCCGGAAGCTAATTAACGGCCAGGCATGTATGCACACAATGGGCGCTGAGTCGTACGGAACCATTGAGCATTACCCAGCAGTGTCTAGCTGACGGGCCACTCAAGTAGGACTGGGGGGGCAAGTCAGGTAGGTCAGGGTCATGCTATAGTGCAGGACATTCAACAGAACACACACACACACACACACACACACACACACACACACACACACACACACACACACGTACAGACATGCACACATATAAACACACATCAATTAAGTGTTATTAGCAATATAAACTCTGAGGTACCCAAATCCCCAGGTAAAGAGGAATATTGCAAATGATGTTGTGCATGCTTTGCCTGCGCATGCAGTATCCGGTGTTTTGCCAGATTAATTATTTACCCTCAATTTCTTGTAGTGGTCTTGCATAGCCAGATCCTGTTTAGTGGTCTTGCATAGCCAGATCCTGTTTCTGACACTTTTTATCGAGACATTGGATTCAAGCAGATCAAGGGTCTGGCTACACAAGACTACCATTGCTGTGCAGAGTCAGAACACTACACATCTCTCATAGAATGCTTGTCATACATTCCTCCTCCACAGGACCTTCTGTCAACATTAGATGATGCTGACTGCTTCATACCATATGGAATTGAGGAGACTGACACACCCCCAAACTGTACAGACACACCCCCATACTGTCCACACCTGCCCTCATTGGACATGGACATACACACAACATGGGACCACGCTGTCTATTCGGGCTGGTTTTGTACTAATATGGGTTTCCATGGCAACAGTGACTATGAGCTGCAGTACAGTTGGGATCTTTTAGCAGTACTGTACCTAGACACAGTGTGGTTGTTAGTGACAACCAAGATGGCCGCCACAATTCTTGGAGCCGTAGGAACCTGCTCACAGATGAGGAAAAAATTTTCCTTTCAAGTGATGAGTACAGTGACGTGATGGAGAGAGAAGTGGGCGATGAGAATAGCTGTGAATGTGAACAACCAGTGGTGGAAGAGACACAGCTACCATACAGTACAAAGGAGATGGTTACCAGGCAGCCATCTTCCCATGACAGGAGATGATGAGACAGAGTAGACAATCTAAAGTATTTTAGAGTGGCTGGAGTGACAGGACAACTATCACATCAACATTGGATGTAATATTGTATAGCAACTCATTTTTAAAACAAAAATTGGTGTGTAATTTTCTCGGTAGTTGAGATTATTTGTGTATGCAATTTGTACAATTATCAGATTTTTGGCTCTTTAGCTCTTTTGAATTAAATGTGCACATCACTGTTGCTGAGATCCCAGTCCTGTCTTGAAAGTACTCCAGTCTGTTATGACCGACCTATGTAGCAATCGCCCTTTACACACTGAGCACCGGTTGTACCAGCCCAGACTATAGCCAGGAGTGATACTGTAGACTCAGGTTATAAGAAGTGCACCTCTATAAGAAGCACATGCACTTTTTAATAGGCTCATACCCACTTCCCATTGGTAGTGGTGGTGGTATATTAGCAAACGCTGCCTATTGAGTACACATTCTACAATAAGTGCTTACTTCCTTGACACCCAGAGTGATAGGCACATGTGCTTCTCAACCAGAGATTACATCGTAGTATTGACTGATCAAATAAGCAACCAATAAGGGAGCAAGGAAGCAGACCCCACAAATGAATTATATTCAGATAAACAGTAAAATAACTATTCTATTTATCGTGAATTATGTAGACATTGCAATGCAGAATGAAATCAATCCTAAGGATGTCCTAGTCTGGCGTTGCCGAGAATCGGGTCGGCAATGCCAGACTAAGGATGTCCGTTGTAAAACTGATGACGAGCACAAATGCTGCAGCTGCAGCAAGTTTCTTTCTGACCAGTGTCCTATCATCGCTATTCTTTGTTTCCATGGCAATCATATTGGGCGTCACATAAACAGTTGTACTGAGGCCTCATGACGTGAATATTAGGTATCTAAAAGCTCAGAGAGTGTGGCTGAACATTAGTCTCACATAGCCAGACACAAACCCATATGATTCTATTACCGCATGCATTTTTATTCTCCACCGATTTTGGCTTTTAGTGATTTTTGCATTTTTATATTTGCAGACAGCCATATGTTTAGCTTTGCACAAGAGCCCAGTCTAAATTTTTGCAGGTGTAAACTTTCGAGGATGGCTTCCAGTCCGCGAATACTGCAAAATAAACCACACGAAAATTAAAGCATATATATAGTATGAGGCAAGGCTGTGGTGACATTTATAAAGCTATTAAGACGCACCGTAAGGGTCTGGCTATGTAAGACTAACCTGTATAAACCCAGCACGTAGGGGAAATGGTTGGTGCACTAACACATGAATGATCTGATCATGAATCATAGCTAAATAGAGATCTAAGTACATACAAGGACTAATACACACATACATGCACACCTGCACATGCATGTATACGCATACACACACACACACACACACACACACACACACACACACACACACACACACACACACACACACACACACACACAAAACACAAAACACACACACACACACACACACAACACACACACACACACACACACACAAACACACACACCACACACACACACACACACACACACACACACACACACACGATGCACACACACACGATGCACACACACACACGCACACACACATCTATGCACACACACACACACACACACACACACACACACACACACACACACACACACACGATGCACACACACGATGCACACACACGATGCACACACATGTGCACATCGTAGAAAACCACATCACGCGAAACTCCACACTGCATGATTAATGCATAGGTCGCCCCCACCCCGCCCATCCCGAAATTCTTCCAAAAAGTTAAGAGAATGGACTAAGGGTTGAAACGAGATTGACTTAGCCCTTATTTAAGACGATTGTTCCTGAAAAACCATCCGAAAGTTTTGAAAGTGAGTCCGTCTATGATATTAGACGATTTTGTGCCAAATTTTGCGCTAGATACGCAGAATTTAAGTAAATACGTAGTCTGCGTAGAACGCGCCATTGTAGGATCAGCACGCTTGCTTTCTATTTTCCTTCGACATTGTGGGCTTTTTAGAATTCATTTCATTGTTCTCGAGCACTTACTGAGACGTATTTATAGTACAGGTGGACTGTCACGAAGAAGCTCAAACCCTAGTCTTCGAAGGAGGAGCGCCTCGGTCCTCCAATCTATGGTCAACCTTCCTGTAAGCACGGAATCAATACCTACGTACCATAATAATACTATTGTAGTTAGCTGTTCGAATGACACGTTTCAGCGCAGGAAAGGGGACAAATTCGCCAGGCCCTCTGAATCGGACAGTACAAAACAAACGTATTCTGAATTGCTGCAGTTTCTCTTATAAAAGGCTACTACTACCTTGTAAAAGACAACTGTGATTGTGTGCGGTGTGCGTACGTGCGTGTGTGTGTATCTGGCCGTCTATATGTATAGGGTTACTACAGAATGTCCAACCAGGTGCTACAGTACTACCTAGTTTTTTGGGCTGAATGTCTGTAGAGAATCCAGGCTGAGCACTGTCTTTGCAGAAGCACAATATTACGAGTTGTGAATCAGTTACAGTTACTGTAACTATTTACTGTAACTATGACTTGTGGCAATTTTCCTTATTTTTGCAGAACACCCCAAATGTCATGAACAGAAGACCGATGATAGAAGCCGAACAAGAAACTAGCCATAGACTAAAAGACAAAGAGGAACAGGTCCTTCCTCCGCTACCGTCCATCAGACAAGAACCACATTCGGAAATGGTCACCTCCTTAAAGTTGAAGAAGATTGTGAACATTGTGGAAACTGCAGTTTCACAAAAACAACAACAACAACAACAACTTCAGCAGCAACCATTTGAAGACACATCTGAATCTTGCAATAGCACATTGAAGCTATTGCTAAAGGCAGGTGCCGACCATACTGGCAACGAGTTTAAGTATTTCGATCTATTTCTCTTTGAGTCTGAGATTTCTGACAGTCATGTCACAGACCAGTGAGGAGGAGGAGTCGTTACTTGTTAAACATTTTCCAACACAAACAACTAAAGTCTTTTTGTTCATGTTTGCCACCTACAACCCATCAAGCCCATACAAATGGGACAATTTGGAATGAAATAATTTTGTGGAGAAAAGTCACAAGTGTGTCTCTGGACAACATTGCATGCTACCCTAATGGGCGGGTTCATTTGGCATGGAGTGTGTTAACCTTTGAGGGAGAAGTCAATGATGCATAATGTAAAGGGGTATCATGTTAATACTGGAAACATCTAATAATACAGTGATAGATACATACAATGGGTTAGATTAACAATTATATATATACATACTACTGGACCCTGTTAAACACAAACACTTGGGACTTGGGATCAAAAATTATTCCTGCAGATCTAGAAATAGCTGCCTGCTATCTGCAATTTTCCAAACAAAACATGAATATGGCTGACCAAAATTGAGTTGGGTCAGCCATTTGGCTGACTACTAAACTGAGAGCTGCGTCTCTGATATCGGCTATTGCAGTCGAGTATCAATTTGTTGTGCCAATCGCAAGGTTCAGTGCTAACGATTCCTTTGTATTATGTACATATGTACATAATCTCAGATGGTTAGAAATGGCTGACCAATCTTCAAACAGCCACTTGCCCTAGCAAAGGTCAAATGCTATTTCTACCACTCTCGACAATATTCCATTATCTGTACAATACCACACAGTTACGGTGCACACTGGTGATGTGAAGCTGTGTTCTTTACAGACAGAACTTGTGTAGATGTGCAACACTACAGTAACTGATGTACTGTACGTACAGTAAGTACCATCATAATGGTTCTCCTGTAACATAAAGTGCCACTAATAGTTAAACTGTTATACTAGTCTCGCGTAGCCCAGGCCCACTCTCGCAAACATGACATCATTGCCATCACATTAGAAAAATGGAGGTGAGAAGGGGTGCTGGCTACGCAAGACTACTTCTATACAGGTGTGTGAAAAAGCACAAAATAGTTGCTAGATTAGTGAGAGTTTCAGATAACATAGTCTGTGACAGACACAGTAAACAGTTAACGTACATACAAATTAATTGGTAAGTGTCCGGGATACTTTTCACAGGAGAGACCTGGATTGCTTGGCAATGCATCCAACACACATTTTCTCAGATTTTGGCAGAATTCCTAACGAGATGCTATTATAAATTCTCATTCAACGTCAGACTTTAAAAGTGATGTGTACATTATGCAAATCGCACACCAGGTCCCCTATAAGGAATGACTTGCAGCAATGGCTCAAATTGAAACAATGTAATCAGTACTGAATTCCACATTTCACACAATCGTATGAAATTTCGTAAATAAAAGTAACAGCAGAAATATACTGTGATATCGTCTCTCAAGTAAGAGGTGCAATATTCGAGTATAAGTAAGAGAATTAGCCCTGGAGAAAATTTATGCCCGTATGTTATGCTGGGAACTGTGTGTGTGTGTGTGTGTGTGTGTGTGTGTGTGTGTGTGTGTGTGTGTGCGTGTGTGTGTGTGTGTGTGTGTGTGTACCTACGTACATGCATGATGTGTTCACATATCATCACACCATGAGAGGAAATACTGGAGAAACTGCATGTATTTATCTGTTACAAACTTATTAGCAACAACCATTGATACAGATACTTATAAAACATGACAAGTGAAATCATGCAACTTATGTATGCATGATTAGTACACACACATGAATAGTAAGCCAATACATACATCATACTCATCACTCCGTCCCCTATCTCATGTATGACCCCCACACACAGACTTTCTAAAAGGATTACATAGTACATACATATAGTGAAGCTTTGCCACTCCGGCCACCTCAGGACCACGGCAAGTTGGCCAGGTTAGAGAGGTGGTTGGAGTAGAAAGGTCTACTCCAACATGTGAGTAACCTCTCGGACTAGACAGTATGGTCTAAATCTGGATTTCAGTGGAACCCTCTCACTCCCACCCTTACCCCCAGCACAGGCTCCATCCCCTACATAAACTTTCCATCCCACTTTTAAGACATGTTCTAGTGGGTCCTCTAACAACTGTAATGATCATACCTGTACACACAGACAGACAGTGTGTGGCCAATACTCGTGATCCAGTAGTAGACGTTAGTAATATGACAACTGCCAACAAAACAGAAACTCACTGTTGTGACAGGTTTCATCCTTCATGATCACCTTGTGCAATAGTTGCCATTCCGTTGGTCCCAAGGTAGCATAGACGGGACCCTGAGCTCGGCTTGGGACTGAATAAGGTCACGATCGTGATGAATGCGACCAAATGTAACTTTGCTGTTGTAGGAGTGTCCCTGGAATACCAAACAGGAACAGACTCAAAACAAACTATAGGGATAGAACAAACTATAGGGGCACACGTAGACGTGCACATTAGCTAAAGTATACACTAGCTCTTATGTCTTGCTACGTACATATAGCCCTTACCGTGCAACACGTAAAATTGATAAAGAACTTCAACTTTGCGCCAAAATATCGTTCTTCGCAGGGCGTTACCTCTCCAAGGGGCGTATAAAACCATTATACACCCTATTATAACAAATATTATCGTAAGAGTTACTATGAAATAATATTAATGTTATTATAATTTGTCGTTATAAGTACATACATCAGAGGTAAAATGTTACGTAGGATATATAGAATATCTATACACTAATAAACGTGTATATAATATTATAATTATCATCCTTAATTCTCAATTAACCTTACACCACCATTGCATGCATGCATATGCATGTCCAAGTGCATTTTAGTCTTGCATGGTATGTGTGTGTGTGTGTGGTGTGTGTGTGTGGTGTGTGTGTGTGTATGTGTGTGTGTGTGTGTGTGTGTGTGTGTGTGTGTGTGTGTGTGTGTGTGTGTGTGTGTGTGTGTGTGTGTGTGTGTGTGTGTGTGTGTGTGTGTGTGTGTGCAGTGTGTGTGTGTGTGCAGTGTGTGTGTGTGTGTGTATTTTAAATTGCATGCAGGAAATCACCGTTTTCACAGCTAGGTCAACTAACCCAGCACGTACGACTTCAACCCAATGTCTTCTCACTTGTATCACATTGCATTCCTTGCATGAGTTACATATAACGGTGTGTGATACCCCTCTTATACATGAGTGTACACATGGAGGAGGGGAGGGAGGGAGGGAGGGCCCCGAGGGAGATAAAATGGCTGCCACATGGAAAGAAAATGATTGGTTGGTAACCAAGTCTACAAGTGTTATCGTATAGTACTATCCCCGGGATACAGTAGTAGGATGACGGCTAAAGACTAACCTGGGAACTACTCCTTACATGCAGGGTGCATGGTCATGAAGAAATTTTTAAGAATCCCCAGTTGTTTATTTGTGGACAGCTGCGATATTGATACTGCAATCATAACTTTGCGGGAATAACCTTCCTCTGAATGTTGAGATTTGTCCTGGTCACAGGGTGCAACCTCAACCACACCTACAACCACAGCATCACATGCAGTGAAGCTTCGATCTCATGCATGCACTTCATACAGTTACAGTAACATGTACCATTAATTTTGTTAAAATACATTCTTACATCCAATTAATTAAGGCAGCAGTTTCATTTTGGGCAATTGTATCCTTGTACACTATATATCAGTTGCACTAGGCTAAGCTCTCATTCAATTTATTTTCAGTGTAAGAAAGAAGGATCGACTGGTTTTAGTCATGGGTTTTCCATTTCCATTTCCATTTGGGGTGCAAAGTTGAAACTGCATTCCATGACACCGCACTTCAGTGGTATCTATTACACGTATTGCTGGACAGTTGCTAGGCAGTTGCCAAGCAGTTGGTTATATTTAACAGCAAGTATACGTATGCTCAAGCATTGCACCACACTCATGATACAGTTGCTAGGCAGAGCAGCAAGTATGCTCAAGTATGGTACCGTTAATTCTAAGAGGGGACATACCCTGTTCCTGTTTTGGATCTGTGATAGTCTATCTTAATTGATCTGAGTAGTCAGTGTACACAGCTAGAAATGATGTCATTCAGAAGTGCAGAAGGTATATAAAAGAGATCTGCAGCATTGCCACTAGCAATGAGAATCTGAAGCTAGATCAGGATCGAGAGTACTGTGATCCAAGTGTACCATCCACAATCCCTATCGACAAGTTTGCAAAGGTAGGTGTCTGTACATTCCTATGCTCATCTTACCCTGTGCGTGTTTCACAACTTATATATAGCCCAAGGCTTATAATTACTTCAAGTGTTTTGGAGGATGCTTTTTGATGTCTTTTTGTACGGTCCTGCGTTGATCCTACATAATTTTACCATTTTAAACGGTTTTTGTACACCCTTATTAACCTCTGCATACATACGTACATGTGCACACTAAAGGCTCGGAATCAAACTCATGCACTTATAGTGTAATTTGCACTGTGACATCATACCATATACACTAGATATAACTCTTGCAGCATTAACGGTTAATATAGTATAGTGTCAGAAAATGATCAAAGTGGGTCTGCAGTGGTTCAAATCGCAATTGAGACTATGTGTATAAATGTGCACATGAGTTCCTAGTACCATCATAGGCTATATACCATTGGAGTCTAATTATTAATTTGCCAATCAAACTCATTTAATTATTCAGTCCCCCTGCTCGATCGGGCTTTATCTCATTCATTGGGGGTGGTGACTCCAGAAGTAGGTTTCATTAATTTTTTACCGATTTACTCAATTGTACAATTGATTGCTGCTTTAATTCCACTCGATCTCCTCTCTCTATGGATACAGTGCAAACACTCAAGTATAACAAGGAATCAACATGATACCTGTGGAAGAGACCACCCCACGATGTCCAGGTAAGGAGCAGATGGTAGTACCTCAAGTACCATCATTCAGACGTGATCCTGAATTGGAAATGGTTGGGCTTTTGAACTTCAAACCTGTACATTTTCCTGCTGAAACAACTCACGTAAACTAAAACCAACAAGAAGAACAAAAGCAGCAATTACAAGAAGAACTGAAACAGCAAGAAGATCAGAAGCAACAAGAAGAAGCACTAAAAGGCCTTCCACAGAAGCATTCAGACGATGATACCAATACTGTTACTACTGAGCAAGGAGGAACTGCCTACTGCATGGGAGCGCACTCCAACTGCATAGCTATAACCCTTCAATCCTAATATTAATTATAAGGATTAACTATTAATAAAAAACCTAGTGCAAATATTAACCGCGAGAACAGTTCCATCTGAATAAGTAAAGTAACATGTTAAGCCCTAGATTTGTGGTGTTGATTGATTTCCCATGCATACATGATCTTGTCTTAATTATCATGATTCTCAGTATTGTTATTACAAAACAGCGGATAGGGTTAGGGAGAATGGGAGGTAAGGAGGGGGAGTGGATGGGGTGAGGGGGAGTGGGAGGTAAGGAGGGGGAGCGGATGGGGTGAGGGGGAGTGGGAGGTAAGGAGGGAGAGTGGATGGGGTGAGGGGAAACGTGTGGTAAGGAGGGGGAGCGGATGGGGTGAGGGGGAGTGGGAGGTAGGGAGGGGGAGCGGATGGGGTGAGGGGGAATGGGAGGTAAGGAGGGATCGAGAGCGGATGGGGTGAGGGGGAACGGGAGGAAAGGAGGGAGAGTGGATGGGGTGAGGGGGAGTGGGAGGTAAGGAGGGGGAGATGGAGAAGGAACAAGGAATAAGGGAGAGAGAGGAAGGGAAATAGGGAGATAAGGAGATAGGGAGGGAGCAGAGGAAAGAGGAGAGGGTGAGGAACGAAAGGAGATAGGAAGAGAGAGGGAGGTGGGAGGAGAAGGAAGATATAGAATGGCCACAACACATGTTATTATGTGAAGGCTAGTCTGGTGTGCGTATCTACTGTACATGCATACGTACATTCAAATACACGTGCATGCCCACACCCACACCCACACACACACATACATATGCATGTATGCATGCACACAGACACACACACACATACACACACACACACACACATACACACACACACACACACACACACACAAACAAATGCATACACACGGTATCACTTGTCAAAGTCCTGGAAGCAAGGTTTGGTGAGTATTCTTCTCTGCTGGACTTGTCCCTTGAGGTGGTGCATGCACAGCTGAGAGGAGCGAGAGTGTCCTGTTCCCCACTTAGTCCACCCGCCCACATGATACCCCCAGGTTTGGCCATGTGGGGTGCTCTTGTGGTAAGCCTCTTTGTGGGAGTTTGTTCCGCAGTCCTGACTGGCTAGATAGGCTGGGGAGGTGATGGCCGGGGAGGGAGGAGGGAGGAGAGGGATGAGGGGATGAGAGGGGTGAGGAGAGGAGAGGGGTGAGGAGAGGAGAGGGGTGAGGAGAAGAGAGGGGTGAGGGGGAGTATCTATAAGGAGGGCAGAATAAAGGGGGGAGGGTTGAGGGGAGATGGGCTAAGGGGGAAAGGGGAGTTAGAGGGATAGCAATAGTCAATGACTCTAGTGTATGGTGTATTATATATAATACTATGCACTAACATATGCATAGTTGTCGTGCTTAATCGCTTGCTGGCAGTCAAAAGGATATACTACAGAACTATAGATACGGACCAACAAACACTTATCCTCAAAATAAACAAGACATGCATGGGTGGTTCTGAGTTCTAAAACAGGTGACATGATTACATCACATTACATCACATTACATCATGTATACTATAATAGCCATATTGCATACCCTAATCAACACTCGAGCGTAGTCCTAGCAAACACAAGCTTAAGTAAAATCTAAAACAAATTAACACGAGACATAACATTATTTAATTCAATTGTACATGAGCAAGCAAGCAGGAGCTATTATAGTCATCCTGAAGTTGTTGGCTAACATGCACATCGATCGAGTGCATGTACTATATGTATATAGACCTCATGATCAGCTTGTATATACCACTCCATATATAGGCTATACTATATATAGCAGATGGACACTATATTTGGGTATCATGTTTAGTATAAATATTACATGAATATTTTTATATAGTATATAATACATCATAATCAGATAATAATAAAGTGTATATATTTTTTATTAGACATTGACATTGTAACTGATTATTATACAGACACCACTTGTGTATAAAAGTGAGTCACATGTTCGTATAGTTTACAATCAGAGGATCGAGATCGAGAGAGGGTCAAGAACATCTAACCCAAGTCACCCTGTTACCTACTCTCGACAAATTTGCACATGTAAGTGTACCATGTGTATGTACGTACGTACACACACTGTTGGACCATGGATACTCCTTCCACGAGAAAGTTTCGAGTTTAAGTTCCTTTGTACGAGGAGCACTCTTCCTACTTCGTTATTAGATCCCTAAATTACCCCTACGCTTTTTCTATATTCGTATTGTTCGAAGCATGTTCTAGAAAAATCACCCCAATTGTACGGGTGAAAACGTCAGTTATAATAGGGGTCACAATGAAAAATTCATTGCCGTCGGAATCATCCGAAAATACCATTTTAGATGAAATTCAGTACGGCGAATCTAATGGTGGTAACCGTTTTTTCGATTGGTCGAAGTATGACCAAGTTATGCATAAAAATTAATCAAAATTGTGGTGCAACGCGCGCGAGAAAACTACTTTCCACCAATGCGGAGTTAAATGAAATGGATCCAAAATTGTAGCAGATACTCACCACTGTCATGATCGACTAGGAAAGGCGTATTTCGGACAGTTATCCTTGCATTTGTCGGAGGGGGGTCTCCGAAATTTCCACACTAAACGTCCTTACAAGCTCGAAACATACGCGAAACAAACCCTCACGCTGTGCAAGGATGATCCATCCCTCGGCTATCCATAGCAGAAAATTGGGGGAGATTGCTCTACTTAAACCACCTGCGTTGCAGCAAAATATGATTTTACGCATAACTTGGTCATACTTCAACCAATGGAAAAACGGTCACCACCATTAGATTCACCGTACTGACTTTCATCTAAAACATTATTTTCGGATGTTTCCGACAGCAATGATATTTTTCATTGTGACCCCTAGTTATAAGTCGATGGTCTACAATATCTATAGGGTGTTATATACGCGCTCACCCTTGATGCCTTTCCACAGGCTTAGCGGGGGACGCTTCGCGCGAAAAAGAAACAAGAAGGGTTTGCGAAACGTCTTTGCCCGTCGACGAAGTACCTCTTCTTTGACGTTTTAGAAGGCGTAATGAGACGATCGAATCAATAAGATAAGAATATTGTAAGGAGCTCCTGGTGAAGGGATCGCTTCGGGTTCATTCGATATAAACAACTGGCCATGGAGACACCAGCCACCCACTGCATATAAACACACACACACACACACACACACACACACACACACACACACACACACACACACGTACACACACACATGCACACACACACACACACACACACACACACACACACACACACATGCACACCACATGCACGCATGCATGCACACCCTCGCACATTGCATGCGTGCATGCATGTACACCCACACACACACACACACACACACACACACACACACACACACGTACACACATGCGCGCGCACACACCCACACATGCACACACACACCCACACCCACACACACACACACATACACATACGTACGTATACACACACACACACACACACACACACACACACACACACACACACACACACACACACGCACATATACACAAACATGTATACACACACACACACACTACCAGCTATATAATAATGCATTAGTGCATAATTATTATGTACATGTACATACGTACATGTAGAGATCCACATATATAGCCATGCATGAGGCTACTTCAGAGGGAAATTGTAAATAAACCCTCAAATGTTGGGTCAACTCGAGCTAGGTTGCTTATAACCCCAGTCTTGCGCAACCTCTATCAAGTCATTGATTGTGATTCCTGTGTGTTTCGTTCTCCCCTCCCTACAGCGCAAACACTCCAGCACAACATGGAATCAGAAATGATCTCCAAGCAAGAAACCACTCCACGATGCCCAGCCAAAGAGCAGATAGTAGTTCCTCCATTACCGTCATTCAGACATGATCCACAATCGGAAATGGTCACGCTATTAACATTCAAGCCAGTACGTTTTCCAGTAGGATCACCACAGCAGCAAGAGAATCAAAAGGAACAAGTGAAAGACCATCCACAAGAATTTACAGAGACTGGAATGAAATCCGGTGATCAGTTGCTACTTTTGAAGGAGGAGCAACCCATTCAAAGGGGAAGTACTCCAAGTACCATTCCGGGTATTTCCTTTGACATCAAGTTTCCCGATGACAGCAACAACTGAGGACAATTTTGTCTGAATGAAGCAACATACTAGCTACTAGGCCTTAGGCGTGTGCATTGTACTCTCCATGATCATACGTATGTATGCACCCTGACCTGCCCAACCCTGAATGTAGAAAAACTAACCGTTTACATGTGTCGCTGAAGAAAGGGTTAAGGGTTCCATAATAAGAATTCCTTGCATGATGAAACAGGAGGGGCAAGGATGGGGTATAGATAATAACGTTTTACTTGATTCTGGATGGATGGAGCTATAGTTGAGTATGTGTCTGGCATGGGGAGGGGGGGGGGGGGCACGTGTCATGTATATGCGTACATAACATTTTCAGCTAATCCACATAAATGTACAGAGAAATTGTGCATACACAGATTGACTTCCAAGTTTTAGTCACAAAGTTTTACTTGAGTGTTGGGTCGTCCCATCTGTCTTGGGCAAACCTGTCCACCATCCTACAGAACTCGATGTAGTTGACATCCAAACGTCTTCCAAGCTCAATGGCAAACTTCTTGTAGATCATCTCAAACTCCAAACCATTCACTAAACCTGCACATGAGCACATAACAAAGAGGGAAGGGAGGTAGTGGGGAAGGAGGGAGAGAGGGAGGGAGGGAGGTAGTGGGGAAGAAGGGAGGGAGGGATGGAGAGAGGGAGGGAGGGGGGTAGTGGGGAAGAAGGGAGGGAGCGAGGGAGGGAGGTAGTGGGGAAGGAGGGAGGGAGGGAGGTAGTGGGGAAGAAGGGAGGGAGGGATGGAGGGAGGTAGTGGGGAAGAAGGGAGGGAGGGATGAAGGGAGGGAGGTAGTGGGGAAGAAGGGAGGGAGGTAGTGGGGAAGAAGGGAGGGAGGGATGGAGGGAGGTAGTGGGGAAGAAGGGAGGGAGGTAGTGGGGAAGGAGGGAGGGAGGGAGGTAGTGGGGAAGAAGGGAGGGAGGTAATAGGGAAGAAGGGATGGAGGGAGGTAGTGGAGAAGAAGGGAGGGAGGGATGGAGGGAGAAGGGGAGGTAGTGGGGAAGAAGGGAGGAAGGGATGGAGGGAGGAGGGGAGGTAGTGGGGAAGAAGGGAGGGAGGTAGTGGGGAAGAAGGGAGGGAGGAAGGGAGGTAGTGGGGAAGAAGGGAGGGAGGGAGGGAGGAGGGGTAGAGTGGACAGAAGGGAAGGATAAGGGCGGGGGAGAGAAGTATAGGGAAACAGGAAGGAAGGGAAGGACGGAGGGAGAGCGGGAAGAGAGAAAGAGGAATGATAAAATGGACACAGCACACATGCAGGAATATTCCAGTCTTGTAAGCTAATTAATAGCAATTCTAAAGTGCAAGATGCAGAGCCCAAATTCACAGACTTGTATAATATAGCATTCATGTAAACCATCTAATAATAAAAATAGTACTCATGTATGTTTAGTGCTTGTATGATGAATATACATACATACTATATATACATTGTATATGCAACCTTCACAGACCAGAGCTCATAAACCTATGTACGTACGTACGTATGTATACACGCACATACGTAGCTCCTATCACGAATGGGTATATACACACACTGTCAATCTACTCACAAAAGGCATACACAAAGTACCTCAATCGTGCTGAACTCACCTCCGATTTCCAATTCGCTGAGAACACGATGGAACTGGGAACGGGTCACACTCCCAATGTGAACTCTGTCGTAGTCTTCAAAGAACGGCATAATCTGAATCCTACGCACCCTAACCTGAAGAGATGAGATATGCAGACATTCACAGTATGTACTGTATGTACACATATCACACTCTATGAGAATAGCATTGGGTTGAAGTATAAAGCTGTTACGTACGTACCTATGTAC
>CAUJGJ010000434.1:544116-554116 GCA_963170055.1 Halisarca cf. caerulea
CAGTACACACACAAAGTGTGGAAGAATATGCATATACGTACGTACATACATACATATATGCATAAGTTACTGCTAACTATCTACGTACGTACATACATATATGGACTGATGGATATCATGTATGTATGTTTAAATGTACATACGTACTTTAGTACTATAATTATACAAGTATGAACATACACACATACGTACGTACGTATATGTATGTATTACCCTTGAAATGGACCCGCACAATGCGCACATGTTACAACTAAACAGTGATGTGTGCAGAGATGGATTTCTGCAAACCTCTGTCTACGTCCGCAAGGAATCTCTTCCAAAGCACATGGTCCTTCTTCTTCGGGTCGCAGTACTCCTGGCAGAGAGCAGCAAACTCCCCCTCGGTGAGGTCCGAGTGTCTCATGGAGGTGAGACCTTGTCTGAACCGAGACACACCTATGGAGCCCGACCGCAAGGGATCAAAGTCCTCAAAGTGTTCAGAAACCTACACCAATGTGCATGTGAGTAGATGTACTTATGTAAGTTTAAAAACTGTATCCTATACGTACGTTAGTATGCACATGTGGTGTGCATAAAGTACGTATATAATTCTATAGATAGTAGAGATACTGTACCTCAATACACACACACGCACACACACACACACACACACACACACACACACACACACACACACACACACACACACACACACAACATGCACGTACGTACACACGCACGTATGCACACATGCAGACACACACACACACAAACAGACACACACACAGTACAAACAGCAGAACATACTCGAATTCTGTTGACTTCAACGAATTCTCTTATGCGAGCAACCAGGAGGTGGACATCAACCATACTGGTGTCAACCATTTTAGACTGGTCATCGTCATGGTCGAGGGGTGGGACCATGCCTACCGGCTTCTCCTCCTCATAGATCTGTCCAGTGTACTCACCGTCAATGGCTTGAATGAAGGCTGAGTAGTTGATGTCTCCACCTGTACCATGGTACATGGGGGGGGGGGGGGGGGATGGTGTGTGTGTGTGTGTGTGTGTGTGTGTGTGTGTGTGTGTGTGTGTGTGTGTGTGTGTGTGTGTGTTGTGTGTGTGCAGCTGTGCAGATGCATGTGCCAATACCCCTACATACGTAGATTGATGCTTCCCAGACAATGTACGTACATACTTATGTATACGTGTGACACATCCCTTTGTTGGCTAACCTACCAGACACACCCCTTTCCTGATTTACCCTTTGGATACAGTACAAGTCCTTATCACCCACACCCTCTCAGCTCACCCATCAGACACACCCTCTTCTTGGCTCACCCATCATACGTACACACCCCTTCTCGGCTCACCTACAGGGTTCTCAAACTTGCGCTCAATCAGTTTGAGATCTTCTGGTGGTACTTGTAGTGAGATGAAGTGGAGAAGACGACCAAACTGTGGTTTAGTCACTCCTCGCGTGTATCCCTTTCCCTGGGGGTGGGGTGGGGGTGACATTTTACACTCTACTGCATATTATTATGGGGTCTATATGTGCATATATTTCACACACAGACAAAACACTATACGTATGTCCGATAAGTACGTACATATGCAAGTACGTATGTACACATGTATACATACTAATGTACTGTTTTACCCAATAAGCAACTTGCACAATTTTTGCATAGTTTGAGTGAAATGACTGGAGGGACATACGTATGTACGTACGTTCATACTTACGTATGTACAGTACACAATGTACGTACATCCGTACACAGTATACGCAGTGTATGCAGCACAGAAACTACACACAGTACATGCAGCACAGAAACTACACACAGTACACACACAGCACACACACATTATACACACAGCACAGAAATTATACTCAGTACACACACAGTACACACACAGTACACACAGTACACACACAGCACACACACAGCACACACACAGCACACATACGTATCTACATACATACTCGATCATAGTCCCTGCAGTATGGGTAGAGTAGTAGCCTCTTCTTCTTGACATCTTCTTTGAGTCTTGAGAGAACCTCCTCGAGTCTCTTCTCTTCCTCAGGACCCAGAGCGTTCAGAGGCTGTGCGGAGGAAGGAAGAAATTGGAAGGGGAGGAGGGGGCAGAACGCATACAGTTTGGACATGCAAGTACACATGCATGCATGTACAAACGCACGCACACACACACACACACACACACACACACACACACACACACACACACACACACACACACACAAACACACACACCCTTGACAGATGTCCCCTCGGAGGGCGGGAGACTTGCGTGGTTGGTTTCCTCTCAAGGTCTGGTACATTATATGTGTTCTCCATCACATCACAGAATCCCTTGTATCGCACACGCCCGTCCTCAGTCCTGAAGTGGTCCACTATCTTCTGTATTTCCTCACGTGTCAGGTGGGCCAGTTGACCACAGCAGAGAGACAGCCCACATACAAACTGGTTCTCGGTGATGACCCCGCTTCTCAGCTTGTCGTGGTCCTTGAAGAACTCTGTGGTGCGAATGCCGTTCTTGTACACCACATCTTGTATTCTGGCAAAGATTGCATCAATGGAAGATGCAGAAGGTTTCTGTGTGTGTGCGTGTGTGGATACAGAAGCGAGAAAGGTAGAGATGTATGTACAGTAGTTGCATAGAGCAATATTTGACTGCATATACGTATGTATATATGTACGTATATTATACTGATATAGTAAAAACCCACCCACCCACACACACACACACACCCAACCACACACACACACACACACACACACACACACACACACACACACACACCACACACACACACACAACACACACACACAGACACACACACACACACACACACACACACACACACACAGACACACACACAGACACACACACACACACACACACACACACACACACACACACACCCGCACACACACTACCTTAGTGGATGGAGGTTGTGGGTGGTCCATACCCTTCCCTGCATCTGCCTCACTAGCAAGAGCCTCGATGTCTGCGTGGAACCTGAGGTAGTTGTAGAGGCCAGTACTGCTGTCGTAGTAGTGCTTGGCCAGGACTGTTAGCTCCTCTGAAGTAACATCATCCGGACCTGGTGTGTGTGGGGTGCGAATGGGGGTTACAAGAGTGACATTGTACTAGTGCAAGGATACTAAGTACATAAGCATTGACTACATATGCCAATGTACTGATGTGTACATACGTACGTATGTACATACGTATGTACGTAAAGTTAAACATTGGACAAACACACACACACACACACACACACACACACACACATGCACACACACACACACACACACACACACACACACACACACACACACACACACACACACACACATGCACTCTCACATACACCCACTCACCCACATACACACACACACTCACACACACACACACACACACACACACACACACACACACTCACACACACACTCACACACACACACACACACACACACACACACACACCTGGAAAGCTGCGGTAGAACTGGCTCTCTGTCACAAGTCCTCTGTTGTGTCTGTCGAAGTCCTCATAACAAGCTCTAATCCTGATTCCCTGGTACCTGCACATAGGATGAATGTGTGTGTGTGTGTGTGTGTGTGTGTGTGTGTGTGTGTGTGTGTGTGTGTGTGTGTGTGTGTGTGTGTGTGTGTGTGTGTGTGTGTGTGTGTGTGTGTGTGTGTGTGTGTGTGTGTGTGTGTGTGTGTGTGTGTGTGTGTGTGTGTGTGTGTGTGTGTGTGTGTGTGTGTGTGTGTGTGTGTGTGTGTGTGTGTGTGTGTGTGTGCATACTCTATATAAGTACTCATAGATCCTAGGTACGTAGTTACAAGGTACATATATACTTTCGTAGGAACATACGTACACACCTGTAGTATTCTTGACATCGTCTTAGAAGGGGGAGGAGACCCTGCTGGGACACGCCCCACTTGGTGGGCTGACCGGGGAGGTACTGTAGGGTCTCCGAGAGCTTGGGGACTGGTTGACTACTGGGGTTACCATCCAGTTTGTTTGGATTGAACTCTGAGTAAGGGGATAGATATAAGGGGGAGAAAGCACAAACAGTGAAACCTCTGTAATCCGACATTCTCTCTAATCCAAACATGTAAATAGGTAAAGTCACCATGAAAGAATACTAAGAAGCACCCTCTAGTCTGACATTTTTTCAAACCCCATCAAGTATTGGACCATAAATACTGTAACTTACTAGAGAGGTAAGTTGTGCATGGAATGGACCAAACATAAGTACATAATATTATGTACGTATATGTACATATATGTACGTATATATACGTATGTACGCATGTTTGGTCCATGTATGCTGACTTTACCTATCTTGTTGGCAATTTCAGATTTCTGAGCGATGAGGACAAACTAGGCCTACAAGAAACCCACAATCGGAAGATTAATCATGATTGCTTATCAGAACAGATTTGGTAACTGATTTCCTCTTTGGAGTTTTGCATTTTGTTTATTCTGTGCCTCATAGGGCTGTTTGCATGTGGCACATAAATATAATAATAATAATAATAGTAATATACATATGTATCAGGGTTTCTTTCAGGAAATGCGTCAAGGGGGGGGGCAAAATATAGCCATGAAGAATATGTGGGGGGCAAGTCTAAAGCATTACAGATTATAGCATATGCAGTCATGCTGTGATATAGAGCATCCATGTATATAATCTATGATGGACAGTCATGTATAGCATCTTTTGTATCTATGTAGCAGTTCTTTTCTTCAGGATAATGATCATGGGGCCAATAACAAATGTTCAACTAAGAAATGGAAGGAGGCAGATGTGTACATACATGACATCTTAAATGTCTATAGAGACATGCAGTGCAGTGATGTAAGGAGGTGCAGATGTGCATGTATGTGGTATAGTAGAGGTATATAACTAGGGGGGGGGGGGGGAGGTCAGGGGGTATTCTCCCCAGGGAAAATTTGAGTTTTTAGGTTATACAAGGTGGTATCTGAGGCCATTTTGGACCATTCAAGGTTAATTTTGACACTCAAGTAGAGCTTGATAAGTGGAGGTACGTACATGGTCACTGCCATATAAGGCACAAATTTTAAGATGACAGGAAATTAGTCTATCTCATGCTACTGTGTAGGGGAAACAAACAGCGACAAAATTTCCTGTAATGGATGGCTTATAAGGCAATTATTACACAATTGCAAGCCAAGCAGAGAGAATTCCAATAGTGTCAAGATCAGAAACTATAGACAAGGTGTTTAGATATGGATATCAGTGTAATGATCCTACTTAAACATAAATATTAACATTACAACTTATAAAATATTACCATCCCAAACTTTCAAGGGGGGGTAAGAAATTTCCAAGGGGGGGCAAATGCCCCCCCCCCCCCCCCTGCCCCCCCCCCCCCTAAAAGAAACCCTGTGTATGTATGCACGCATGTACGTTTATGTAAGTACATATGTACGTATATACATATTTACTGTTTGTCAACAGTGGTCTCATGTAGCCAGACCCAAACCTCTTTGATTCTTCTGTTGAAAAGTTCAAGGAGCCAAGTTGAGGGTCTGGCTATGCGAGACTATGTCTACAGCACATCACTCTCATATGTTAGCAGTCCCAAAGAATGCCACACACACTCACCACTGTCCACGTTTGAGCAGAAGGAACGGTAGTTAACAAGACCGTTCTTTTTGGTGTCGTACTTACGCAGCACTTCTTCACACTCTGCCTCAGACAGTGTGATACCAAAGTGGACGTTAAGGCATCTCTGAAACTGGGTACCTGGAGGTGGAAGAAAGCAGAATAACACAGTGACAGATGACAAATGCAATGGGGATGAGGGTGATTTTCTGCACACACACACACACACACACACACACACACACGCACACACACGCACACACATACACACACACACATTTCTGTGGGCTATTTCTCCCATAGCAAAACCAAGCTGTGGATTTACAGCGCACTTCATTCTGAAAAACACTCACTGGTAATGAATCCTGTGCGCAGCTTATCGAAATCCTTGAAAAATTCAGTCGTTCTTATCCGCTTAGCAAGAGCTGCAAGGCGGATTCGATCTTCCACGAGCTCAGGAGAATACTTGGCCACTTCAGTCTGTGTAGGAATAACAAATTGCACTGTTAAAAGCGAAAAACATTGCAATTCTAGACGCACATACCATATCGGTTGAAATTGAGCTTCCAATTCACTTGCAGAAAATCACTGGGACGACATCTTGAGTTGGAAGGTCAGTAGTCATGACAACGATTCAATATCACGTGATGCTCATTGGTGGTCATGTGGTTGCAGAAGTAAAATGGCCGGCGTTTGGTTCGGAGTTGCAAGACGCGTTTTTCATTGGGGGCCTCTCATCGCTTTATCCCTGATCACTCAGATATCTATAGCTGGAACGTATTCTTTATTACAACTGTCTGTTCTCCCCAAAGTCACAGTTTTCAAGGGTATTCACAATGTTTTGTGCTACACATGGCTTGTCCTTATTCTAAAGAATTTCTTCCAGGTAAGACTGAAGAGGGAGGACTATGCACTATGTTATAGTTTAATTTTATTTCTCTATTTCTTTATATTTAATTTTTAGGCCATGAAAGGTCCTGGTTTTCTCGAGTTGGGTTGGTCCCCTGCGAATTCCAAAGACAAAGTTAGTCTCCAATACTGTCAGCTTTGTGAGGGATACAAAGCGCCCAGGGCGCATCACTGCAAGATGTGTAAGAGGTGAGGGCGTTTAAAACTGGTACTCTACTGTTTTGTATCTTGTGTACAAGCTTAGAGTGCGAGGAAAGGAAATATGCAGGCAGGTTATTCCTATTGTTAATCTGGCTCACTCTACCCAATCTTGCTCTGCCATTTTTGGGGACTGACATCACCAGTCACTACCCGAAAATGGCCAAGCGAGATTGGTTCACCATACCTGAAAATGCCTGGGTGAGATTGGGTTAGCCATGCCAGACTGTGCTATCATGGGGTCCAAGGTGTGGTATGGTATTTCCTGTAATGGAGGAATTTGGTCTGGCTATGCTAGTCTAGTTGGATCATGTTACATCCTAATCTGCATGCGTACCACAGGTGTGTCCAAGTAGACCGGGTAGATAGGTAGGTGTACTGATGGGGTTTCAGGGATGCTTGAATGAAGTTGCTTCCTTTTTCATGAAATTCCATGTGGGATTGTTGGCATTTTCAGTTTTATGTAAAAATCCCTTGTGTGTATGTGTGTGTGTGTGTGTGTGTGTGTGTGTGTGTGTGTGTGTGTGTGTGTGTGTGTGTGTGTGCACGTGTGTGTGTGTGTGTGTGTGTGTGTGTGTGTGTGTGTGTGTGTGTGTGTGTGTGCGTGTGTGTGTGCGTGCGCACGTGTGTACATATGTGTGTGTGTGTGTGTGTGCAAGTACGTGTGTGCATACATACTTACATATGTACATGTACGTATGTATGTGTGCTCAAAGCATCTTCAAATCTCTCTGCATTGCTCTCTCTCTCTCTCTGTCCCTACCTCATACCTCACAGGTGTGTGATGAAGATGGACCATCACTGCCCCTGGGTGAACACCTGCGTGGGCCATGAGAATCATGCTGCTTTCACGCGCTTCGTCTTCTACACTCCGTTCGGATGTCTCCACTCCTCTATAGTGTGTGCCAACTTCATCTACCGTCTATTCTCATCTGTAAGTGTGTGTTTGTGTACATATGTGTGTGTGTGTACATGTGTGTGTGTGTGTGTGTGTGTGTGTGTGTGTGTGTGTGTGTGTGTGTGTGTGTGTGTGTGTGTACATGTGTGTGTGTGTGTGTGTGTGTGTGTGTGTGTGTGTACATATTACGTATATGTGTGCATGTGTGTGTGTGTGTGTGTGTGTGTGTATGTGTGTGTGTGTGTGTGTGTGTGTGTGTGTGTGTGTGTGTGTGTGTGTGTGTGTGTGTGTGTGTGTGTGTGTGACATCTGTGTGTACATGTGCTTTGTTGTGTACATACGTACATACTGTATGTGCAGATACATACGTATGTACATATGTACGTATGTGTCATGCATGTATATTTTGTATGCATACCAGTGGCATTGATTTGATTCCAACATTCCCATTTTCTCCTTCTACCTTTTCCCTTCTCTTTTTCATTCCCCCTTCATCCCTCCCTTCACCAGGAATATCTCTCCAATCCTCCTTACTTCAAAATCAACAGTTTCTGGATCTTCTTCTCCCTCATCGGATGTACCCTGGGTGTGGGGGTAGCTCTGGCCGTGGGTATTCTCTTCTATGTTCAGGTGTGTGTGTGTGTGTGTGTGTGTGTGTGTGTGTGTGTGTGTGTGTGTGTGTGTGTGTGTGTGTGTGTACGTGTGTGTGTGTGTGTGTGTGTGTGTGTGTGTGTGTGTGTGTGTGTGTGTGTACGTGTGTGTACGTGTGTGTGTGTGTGTGTGTGTGTGTGTGTGTGTGTGTGTGTGTACGTGTGTGTGTGTGTGTGTACGTGTGTGTGTATGTATGTGTGTGCATGCGTGTACATGCGTGGATGTGTGTGTGTGTGTGTGCGCTCGCGCGTGTGTGTGTGTACGTGTGTGTGTATGTATTGTGTGCATGCGTGGATGTGTGTGTGTGTGTGTGTGTGTGTGTGTGTGTGTGTGTGTGTGTGTGTGTGTTTGTATGTATGTGTGTGCATGTGTGGATGTGTGTGTGTGTGTGTGTATGTGTGTGCATGTGTGGATGTGTGTGTGTGTGTGTGTATGTGTGTGCATGTGTGGATGTGTGTGTGCGCGTGTGTGTGTGTGTGCGTGTGTGTGTGTCTGTCTGTGTGTGTGTGTGTGTGTGTGTGTGTGTGTGTGTGTGTGTGTGTGTGTGTGTGTGTGCATGTGTGTGTCATATATTCTCTCACCAGACTTACAGGTACCTACGTACACATATATGTACGTACATATGTGCGTAAGACACAGAGAAACTGATACAGTATATACATACGTATGTATGTATGTATGTGTGTACATACATACACACATACATGTATACGTACATTATAGTCACATTTATTCCAAAATTAATCATTACTACTTTCACACTTTCTCTGTGAATTCCAACTACTTTGAACTATTTTCACTGTAACTTGTGCTAGTTTAATCCAGTCAAATCTTCCAATCACGTACGTATGTAAGTTTTCGTTTAATCTCCCACAATCACATCACGTTTGCATCTCCATGCTTTTCAGATCAAGGGAATTCTTGTCAACGAAACCCAAATTGAAGAGTGGATCATTCACAAAGCATATAAGAGAAGAATCAGATACGCTCGTGAGCACCAGTATTCTTCTTCCTCTGAAGAAGAAGAAGAAGAAGGAAATAAAGGTGATGGAGAGGGAAGACTGAAGAAAAAGAGACTCACACCTTTTGTCTACCCTTACAACTTGGGATGGAGGGCTAACTTACGTCAGGTGTGTGTGTGTGTGTGTGTGTGTGTGTGTGTGTGCACGTGTGCATGCTATTTATTCGGAATTCCACTTAAATTAATATGCTTGTATGTATGTATGTACACAATATACGTATGTATGTACGTACGTATGCATGCGCATATCTACGTACGTATGTACATCTTGGCATTTTTACCTATGTATGTACACACATACGAATGTACTGTACATGCATACATACATGCGTATGGTGTGCTGGAAATAAGGAGAAGATGGTGCATGGACAAGCGTCCTAGCACTAGCACTTTGGATTGGACAAATTTAGGTTTACTCGGACAATTTACGCATGGAAAATATGCACAGGTGTTATGGTACAAACACTCACATAGTGCGAGTTGTGTCACTTCTGTACTGACGGACACATTTGATTTTAACTCGCTACATCATCGTCTGCACACGTGAAGTGAACATTTGTTGGGTTAGTGCTCAGCCAAAGGTCTGTCCCATTCTTTTTTCGAGTCGAACAATATGCCAAAGTGGCGTGCCATTGTCTGATTGTTGACCACTATTTCTAACACTGTGTGTGTCTGTACATGT
>CAUJGJ010000434.1:559116-561616 GCA_963170055.1 Halisarca cf. caerulea
CTCGTCCTTGGGAGTAGCCAACCACTGGCTGTCGATTCCAATGTTGATGGTGGGCGGGAGGGATCCACTCACATGATCGCTCTTGGGAGCCGCCAACCACTTGCTGTCATCATTGAGCGAAAGAGGAAGACTAGAGAAGCTACGGCGGTTGCTGTCCATACAAGGAGAGCTAGGAGAACCTTCCAGCCAGGATACTCCTTCCTGATAGCGTTTCCATCCTCTCAGCGGATCTGGGACCGCGTTTTCCTTGGTAAAGGCAGGCCCTTCAGGTCTGTAGAGCCAAGCTGAATAGTCAGTAAGACTTGTCTCCTTCCTTTTCTCTTCTTTCTTGAGCCAAATGGAGAGAGGGGAATTGACAATGGCGGTCAATTGTTTGGTGAAAGTCTGGTGTCCCGACAGCCAGTATTGCATATCGCTACTGGCGTTGGAGACGCTGAGAGTTGCCTGGAGCTGCCCAGAGACGCAGTCCACCGGTTGAATAAGCCACTTTTCCATTTCTCCCTCCGGCTTGGGAACGGCAACTTCGTGCTCTCTTGGCGCGAAACTGGACGCACTGGTGGCGTCCACGGCGCGGGAAGACTCGTGCAGCCAGGTCTGCGTCTTGGCGAATTCGTACCAGACGCGGACGGGGTTGTCAGGACATTCTTGGATCAACCCGGATACGGGCTCAAAGCTAGATTTCGTTTCGGGACAAACCTCGCTTCTCAACAGCCACTGCTGAAAATCTTCGACCTCCATACCTTTGCAGCACTCAAATAAATGTAAGATTCAAATAATTATTTTTTCTAAAACAACACAATGCCCACAATCAGCTCCAAAGTGCACAGACTTTAGCACGTCTTGTATACAAAGGACGTCACGGCGGGGGCAGGTCGGAACGGATACAGAAGAAACCACAGACACGACGTCACTTCCGATTTCTTGTTCCGGTACAGTTGCCATAGATACCAAGATGTCTGAAAGGAGGGGACGGTACAAGCAGTTGGCAGACGTTAACAATCTCGGCGGACCGCCTTTCTCGAATACCTATGCGGAATTCATACAGTAAGTGGATCTGGTGGAGTTGTAGCCATCTTACTGCCTCGTTCGATTCTGCCTTTGCGGTTATTGTGGAAGCCGTTTGCAGTTGAATGAGTCCACTTATTCCTGCTCTACCGCAAGCTAAGATAACATTATATCACGAAGCAATGTACCCTCATCATTTGTACACATTATTTTTCCTCCTATGCTGCTGTTTTAAGTCTACTACAGAGTGTGTAATTGCAATCGAAGCACGATAATCCTGCTGAGAGGGGCGTGGCCACTCCTTAGTTTTAACACAGACCACACCCATCAATGCCCACACCAGTATGGTGTGATGGTGCCCATGTTTATGGTAACTTCGACGTGTTCTCATTCTGCTATGTTCTTTTACCGTTGTATAATCCCCCTATCTATTTTTCTGGACAAATTGCGCACATCAATTTGTTGGCAAAATAAATGGAGCATTTTGCCCTCTTGGGCTTCTTCAGGCAATGCTTACAAAACTATTTTTGTAGGCATTGCCTGAAGAAGCCCAAGAGAGCGAAACGTGCAATTATTTTGCCAACAAATTGACGTGTGTAGCTCATCCAGATAAATAGATAACAATCCACTAATGCTCAGCATGTCAACTAACTTCTATCAACATCCCTCTGTTGTGGACACATGTCACTGAAACCAAATGATTGGCTATACTCTGCCACAGTACATCTTCAGCCCCTGAAATGAGGACACCCCAATAATCAGGACAGTCCTTTCTGGTCCCAAGGTGTCCGGAAAAAAAATGATAGCCTGATGTCACTGTACCGTGTGATGCATGACGCTACCTTACAATGTAGTGGAACCCATAAAAGGATTTCTCGTTATCAGACATTCCTCTTATCAGGATATATTTGTACAGGAACAGTACTGAGCACACCAAAGAGGGCTTGTGTGTATGAATGCATACATGTACATTCATCCTGATAAACGCACAGTGGAATCCCATAGCAAATCACAGGGGCCACTAAAAACAATTCTTTACTAAATCAGAAATTCATCAGAAATCCAGATAATCTCTCATAGTAGGTCACCAACTGGGTCACATGTATTTGTTCGCTATAGGCAGAAATTTGCTTTAAGAATGTTCTTCATAAAGTTTCCACTGTTGCACGTATTTACACAGGGTGGTCACCAGAGAAAAATAAAAGAGGGTGGCATTTGTATAAGCCAGTAGTGGGCTAGTGCACAGCTGCCATATGGTGGTTCACTTCCATATTATTTGGTGTCTTGTAATGGGGGAAATTCCCTCAAAGTACATGATACCTATGTATATGATACGTATGCACAGTGTCGGTTTTACCTAATCTATCAACTGAAAGGTCCTGAACAGAGAAGGAATGACTCTACTTAAAGAAAAAATGGTTAAGCCAAAATTTAAGGAGGGTGGCCTGCCCTGCTTAAAAGGGCTGGCGAGAACACTGTTTATAAGTATAAGGTA
>CAUJGJ010000434.1:571616-574116 GCA_963170055.1 Halisarca cf. caerulea
AGTAGACACCTGTCTATAGCAGTAAACACCTGTCTATAGCAGTAAACATCATTTAACAGGACACCACCTGCTCTATACAGCTACTGCTATACACAGCTGTCCAGTATAGACGGGTATGTGGCTACACACGCATCCTTTAATAGAGGTTTTATTGTCAATTGGACTCTGGAACGTAGTGTCCTACAATATGTGTGTGTTTTAACTGAAAGTTGCTGTTTACCTTTGTAGCTTCCCTATCCTGTGTTTTACTGTGAAGATGGTGGATTAGAAGGTTGTTGGATTACAGAATGACTAGTACCATGCATACTTTAATATGGAGACTGTATATCTCCTAAGATGGTGGGATTAGAGAGAATGCTAGAATATAGAGGTGTTGGAAAACAGAGGTTTTCACTATACTCTGTGGAGCCGTGGGTAGTAAGGATGTGTGTATAGGGTGTGTATGGATTACCAGAGATGTAACTTTACCCTGATTACTCACCTTCATTAGTAGCCATCTTCTGATCCACCTTTGGGTGAATATGATATTATTGTTTCCTGTGCCTGCCCTTCAGCCTGAGTCTACCTGGATATTATACTGAGAACTTCCCAGAACTTCTTGCTTTACATGTGGGTTAGGGTAATGAATACACTTACAGTTTACCCTCCTCCACAAACAATGCTGTACTATAAAATCTATAATCTCATGGGGAGCTCAGAGGCAGTGCCTTGGAACAATTGTGGTTGGTGGTTGCAGATGGTTGGAACATTGTGGTTGGTGGTTGCAGATGGTACAGTATGTGGTAAGGCCTGTAGTATACACAAGGCGTACATACTAGGAAGGTGGTCATGCACATGTGTGTGTATCCTGGACCTCCCACCCTTGTATTGCTGGTGGATAAACGGAAAGTGTAAGAGGAAATGCCCCGTTCAATCAAGTATGTAATAGATAGGTTTTCCGTAAATATTACATGCAAAACAAAGATTAACACAAGTCAACATAAACAGCAATAAAACATGGAAACAACAAATAATGAAACAGACAAAACTAACAACATCAATGTATCAAGTTATCAAATGTTTATACTTTAGATAGATTAGTCTCACAGACAATATGTAGGTACTGTACAGGGAAAACCTTTCTCATTTTGAGAATAGAAGAAGGTTTGTTATACACAGGCTTTCACTAACTGTAGTGCAAAATACTATAGAGAAGGCCCTATACTTGAGTGTCAAAATCAATGTTAAAATGGTCTGAAATGGCCTCAAATACCACCTTATTTCTCTTAAAAACTCAAACTTTTCCCTGGGGGAGCATATATACTTGCAGACGCCCCTAGTTATGTACCCCCACTATACCACATACGTACGTACATATCTGCACCCCTTACACCACTGCACTGCATGTGTTTAACAGTCTTTTAAGATACCACATATGTACATACGTATCTGTCCCTACTATACTTGGTAATTACCCCCTCCCTCTCATCATTTTCCTAAAAGAAGCCCTGCTATATACGTACATACAATACATGCATCAAAACTACAGTCATATCTCACACGGCAGAAATGCACTGAAATACTGAAGCTCCCATCCCAAAATTTTAATCCTAGGTGGAACCCTACACATAGAGATTTAGAACAGCATGTACAGCATTCAGTTGTATACTATACCTCTATACTGTACGTATGTACATTGTACATTTCAGACTGGAAAGTAAATGGATGTCTGCGTTCTATGTACATAACATTACAAAAAGTGAAATCAAGTACTCAATGTGGACTTTGTGTTTTTGACTTTATGGTACCATGTCCTTCTATTCACACTTCTCCATATCCTGTGTGCTGTCACAGTGGTCTGGTGTTGAGGCTGGTCCACTGACCATGGCGGGGGAGCATTCTGAAACTGGCTTACTGCAGGATGCAGTGAAGCCTCTGTGTTACGACGTTCCCTCCAATCCAACCATCTCATGAGATCTGGTCACTCTGTAATCTGCCACTGTCTTGAAGTCTCATTGAGCGTCAGATTAGAGAGGTTTCACTGTACATACGTATGTGTACAGGGTTGTAAGAAGTTCTTTGTGACAGCCACTCTTGGGTGCATGTGTAGCAGTCAGTGGTAAAGTATCTTCTCTTTACTCTCCTCGTACCAAGCTGGAGGTTGTTGGATTACAGAGTAACTCTAAGCATACTGACATATTATGTTGACTGTATCTCATAAGATGGTTGGATGAGAGAGAACGTTGGCTTATAGAAGTGTCAGAGTGCAGAGATTTCTTGTTATGCAGGAGGTTTCACTATTCAGGGGTTATTTTACATACATATAACAGTATATCTTGGCTTCTCTTCACACTTTGCTTGTGTTCCCAGCTCTGATTCAACCATGTGGTAGCAGAGGAATGGTTGTTGACAAGTGCTGTAGGTTCCTCGCACAATGTGACCACATGTAGTACCATCAGGTACATCTTCATCACTTCCCTGTCACTTTGTTCCTTTGTCACCCTCAGCTGTGAAGCAGGCA
>CAUJGJ010000434.1:621616-634116 GCA_963170055.1 Halisarca cf. caerulea
TTATTATCAAAACTCCATGTGTGGGGTCTAACATCGGGTCTAACTCCATGAATCCCTGACAGTGTGCGTTTGTGCATGGTGGGAAAGTGCATGTCACTGCATACCGTATGGACCGAAACTTTCGCGGTACTAAACTTTCGCGTTTGCAAAAGTTTGAGGATTTTCGCGGTTTAAACTTTCGCGGTTGCCAACTTTGAGGAAAATTTCGCGGACAGCATAGCATCCTATGTATAATTTATTCAATAAAAATGGCCGCTGAGACAACTGATGAAGAAGTCCGCCGACATTAGCAACATAGTTATTGTTAATTTATTGCTTCTGTCTTTTGAGAGTTCATCGCATACTGCCTGTGCGGTAGAACCAGGTAAAACGTCCTCCAGTGAAGGGATATTGGATGCGACGATTGACCATCCGTAGCCGATGAATCTCGTGTAGAGTTCTTGTTGAAGTAGCGTAGGGTCGATAGAGCGGTAGTAAAACGAACGAAAATTGTCTGGAATGGCAAGACAACACAAATGAATCTTAGAAAGTTGCTGCTGTGCGCTCACGATCAAGGAAAATAGTCAATGGAACAAAGGTGCTCTGACGCGGTATTGTGCAATCCGTGTGCCGCCGGCCATTTTGACTCCACAAGAAAGAAGACAATGTTGATTTTCGCGGATTATACTTTTCGCGGATGGCCACTGATCCGCGAAAAGCGCGAAAGTTTAGTACCGCGAAAGTTTCGGTCCATACGGTATATTACAGTGTTGTAGACTCTGAGTTGAACTTTTCCAAATGTAATTGTTACACACTGCAAAGCATGTAATGAAAATGAAGATGTAAAAGGATGCTATAATAATTAATATAAGATTAATAAGGAAATATGTACAATGATGATATGTTTGTTAAACATTATGCACTCATGTATGCATGTATATACATCTTGTCCAATGGTAAAAAACAAAAGAAAACGAATATTAGAATAATGTTATATATAATTATATAATATATATATTTAAATTATTGAGACAGAAATTAGTACAATACAACGGTAAACAAAATATATGTTATAAATAAAGATGAATCATATATAATTATATATATATATATATATAATTTATTTATTTATTTATATTACATGAGCATTGCTCATGTGAAGTCCAAATGAAAACAACCTGAAAATGGTGGGATTTTGACTTACATAATTAATGATTGACTCTATATATATAGTCTAACATTCAATTTGTTGATTCAGCCACATTTCCAGAAACCTATAGTTATAAAATAAGTATGTCAGTATATATCTAGCTAGAGAACACAGCAGGGCCCTGGCTATATATATATATATATATATATATATATATATATATATATATAGCCAGGCAGTAGCTATGGGCTATTTTTGATCACCTCCTGATTGAGTTCATTTATTGTAGTGACGTCAACCATACCATTGCACACCATGCATATATATATGCAGTTCAATTTCACATATTTCCATATTTGCAGTTTTGTGGATTGGAAGCCAACTGTGAAAGTTTATAGATCATGAATTGAATTCTAAGGCTCTTGCAATTCATTATAAAAGTAGAACGTGGTTGACAATGTGCTGATGAACACATAAAATTAATGCATAAACTGCTAGCTAAAAGATCCGTGAGAATTTATATACCTTAACCATACAGAAATTGAATGGAGTACATATACAGTATTAAGCACTGTGAAAAGCATGGAAGTATGATTTTTGACATAATATGCATTATAAACAAATAAATATTATATGCATCTTTATAATGTCATTCTATTTTCTGTTCTTTAGACATAGTGCCATAATCATGCATGTATGCATGATTATAACACTATACTATATTATATACTTTTAGTACACACCTCAGGAGTATGTTATATTAAATGTAAACATATGCATATGTATAATTATAATAATATTAATTAATGGGGAGTATATTATGTATATATATATATAATAATCTTTAACCCCAGCTATAGCTAGGACTTCATGACACCCTCCCCAATTATAGGTGAGACACACAAGCCTGCAGCTATACATATATGAATGATTCATATAATCAAATTTTATTGATCATAGAAAAATTTAATGTACATGCATATGTATATAATGCCAATCCAATTGAGATCATAATAAAAAGTACACTATTAATTCTTTAGAATAGTATAAAAATGAACAAAATGTCATTGGTCAATAACTTTAACTGTACGCATACACAAAAAGTAACTGCATGCAAAATGGTATTTGAGGGTCTATGATGAGATATTGGTATGCATTTTTAGGGGCTGCCGCAGGCAGCCCCTATATTGTTTTCATTTGGACTTCCGGTGTGTAACGCTCGTCCGATATATATATATATATATATATAATATAGATTTGAAGAAAAGTCTTATAATAGAGAATTTATATAATAGTAATAGAGAAGTATGAATTTATACAGAAATGAGTAATAGGAATTGTTTTGAAAACAATTGCCAAATATGGCAATTGTTTTCAAAACAATCGTCAGGTTACAATAAACAGTATGTTCAATGAATGTTCAGCTGTGCAATAACCCTTCAATGTTTTGCAAGTAATTCGAGCGTGTGGGGCGGCAGCCCCCACGAGTTTTTAACTCGAATTACTTGTTGCACACTTGCTAAAAACCATGTTGTAACAAGTTGAAATTTCTCCAAAGTAATACAACATGATGTATACAATAAACACAATATGTACAGAAAATAAGCTATAGAGCCCAACAATCACTGTTACAGCTTAGCTGCTATAGTAGAATATACTTGCAATTCTACAATCAAATATTTTAAAGGCCTTTTCTGTCACATTTCTAATTTTTTTCTTCCTAATAACAAAATTATTTAATATTTGAGATTGTAATTGTGTGTGCTGATCAGACATAATCACACTGCTGCTACTGTGCTCCCGTGCACTTCTGTACATGAGTAAATATTTTACTCTGATCAGCGCTGGTGAACTCGCGCTTGCAGAACGGGCACCTCCGCTTGTCGCTTGGTATACTTGCTCTCTTCACCCCATCTGCTACTGTTACTCCTTGACCAACAGGATAGTCATAGGCATAGGTGGAACCAAATGCTCCGTACTTCCGTTGATATTCACGTAGCTATGGCAATAAAGTAAAGGTGAGTGATAAAAAAGGACTGTAATGAGAAACACAAGTATGTATATATGTATATGTATATGCACACAAACCCCTTTTTACACACATGGGCATAGGTCACAAACATTGGTGTACACCCATGCTAAAGCATAATATATCACTCACTCTAATAATTATGGTAAATAAAACAGGCTATCATACACAAATCATGAACAGTACACACACACACACACAACACACACACACACACACACACACACACACACACACACACACACACACACTTGGACATGTGTAGTTTAGCATTAGCAAGTACGTGTAAGGATGTACATATGTAGAGCGAAACGCGTCTTACAAAGACCACCTGTCTACAGAGACCACTGTAGGCTGGCTTTTTAGTTACATCAGTGATACTAAAGGACCTCTGTATAAGGACCACCTGTCTACAGAGACCACCATCACTTGGTACCTTAAATGGGCTGTTATAGACAGGGTTGATACATGCAAATGGCTGCTATAGAGCTTACTAGCTAAATGTGTGAGCAATGCGAGGAGAGAAAAATTGGGAGTGTGAATACCTCACTTAAACCCCTACACAACTACTCAGCATTAGCCAGGCTTTCCCTACCTATCACATACCACATACTGTATACCTAGGTATGTGTATGCATACATATAATATCGAGTTTCACTAGGTAGACCCCCACTAATTCCATTAGTATAGACACTACTATGTCCCCTTCCTATAAATCCAGCATACTATTACCTAACAATGTAAACAGTTCAAAGGATGCAGACAGTGTGTTCTCCACTGAGATTAACCCATTTCATCATCAACACTGCAGAACATGTGTCCCCATATAATATGCATGATGAGAAGTTTGCAGGCAGATACATGCATAGGTACATGTGCACATACATGCATGGATACACACGCACACACACATACACACACACATACACACACACACACACACATACACGCACGCACACACACACACACACACACACACACACACACACGCACACACACACACACACACATATACACACACACACACACACACAATACACATGAAGCCATATAACATACACTTCCACCACAATACCACTGTGTACATAAGTTATTCTATTACAACAGTCAAAATAGATCTACAATACCACACACAATAGTTCAATTATACTGAGGGTGTGAGTGGTGGTCAAATGTCCCCCCCCCCCCCTTCCCCCCCACCCCCAATCCTCAGGGGAATAAACCATAAATGATGTCACTGACCATGACAACATGACTACCTCATGTGGGTTACCTTTGAGAGAAGCTTATCAGAAACTCATTCAGTGAATAAAGTAATAAGGCTTAGATCAGGAAGATAACATGATATGCCAGAGGTTATATACCAAAATTGAATATAGAATATAGAAAAATATAGAGGTTCTTTTTATTATATTGAAATCACAAAATAGCTCACAGAGGGCACTAAATATGGGCAAAAAATGACTGATTACAGACACAATAGACATATCACATGAACTGTGACTGATTATCAAACCCCACCAAATGCACAACAAATGCCATACATACGTACGTATATGACTGTGTTAGTACAGGAAGTTATAGTCATAAAATGGCTGACTGCAGACCGATACACACAGAAGACAGTAAGTACAACGAAACCGCTCTAATCTGAAAACTCAATTCGGATTGAAATAAATGTCGGGTTAGGAAGTTGCTGGATTACGAAGTGGCTCTTAGGACGGTCTAATGTGGTGACTGTACCTTATATTATGGTCGGATTAGCAAGAAATGTCAGATTAGGAGGTTATCAGATTACGGAGTGACTCTTAGCATACTTATATATAACAACTGTACCTCATAAGATGGTCGTATTATAGAGGTTTCAAGGTACGTATACTGACTGTATAAGCAGCCATGTTTTCCAACAGTCTGGGTTCAAACGAAGTAAACAGGTAAAAGTTTAAACGAACAGACCAATTGTCTCCCACTTTAACCCTTTCAAATAGGAACCTTAGACCATGTAAACAATTTATGTACAGCTGACTATAGATATGGAGTATCTCTGACAAATGCTGATTGTCCTGCAAGCAAAGTGCTGATGTATGCAATAGACTGGAGGTAACTACTATTAATATGTACACACACAGGCAAGGAATAGCATGCACACGTGTGCACACACACACACACACACACACACACACACACACGCACACACACACACACACACACACTTGTAACAAAATTGCCGCATTTTCATTATCTTTTTCTACTTTAGTTCTTTCCAGTACACGCACTGCTGTCCTTAAGTTGTTGTTCTCTTTCCGTAATGTTATAATCTACAGAGAATTAACAATAGACAAATACATACATACATATATAACAATATGGAGTACTACATGTAGTGAATGAGTATTGAATACACATACGTATGTACTTGCATATAATACGTACATTAGTAAGTACGTATGCTGACATTTTGTAAGATGTTCACAATAGCATGCACACACACACACACACACACACACACACACACACACACACGCACATACACACGTACACACACATGCACACACACACACACACACACACACGCACATGCACATGCACACACACACACACACACACACACACACACACACACACACACGAAGTACATGCATAAACAAGCAAACACACACGTACGTTTGCTGTAGCACTAGCTGCAATTTGATTTTTCAATTTTGTAATTTCCTGTTCCTTCCGACTTTGATCAACTAACAATTCATCAATTCTTGTTCGACATTCGTCGTAAGTTTGTGATAACATCTCCGATTTGTGTTTAGATTGTTCCAAGTCTTTTGAGATCTGCTCCTTATCTTGTCTGACGGCTACAAGTTCATCTTTTAGTCTCTCTATCTCACCTAAAGATGAAAGGAAACAAATAGTATTGTACATTGTACGTACATACCCAGGTACATGCGTACCGTACACGTATACATACGTATACGTAGATAGAGACAAGAGACATTATATACGCACATACGTATGTAGATAAAGACAAGTGACATGATAAGAGTTTGTAGGAGACAACGATCAGGAACGCTGTTCACTTATACGTACACACACACACACGAGTATATATACGTATGTACAGTAGTACATATGTATGTACAGTAGTACATATGTATGTACTGTATACACATATGTACGTACGTACGTACAATCAAATGCGTATACACTTATAAGAATGAACTTTTTGAAACTGAATAAGGTCTGCTCTAAACACCATTCACTCTAATTTTCTGCTTGTTCTGCGCACAATAAGAGTACTCCCTTTACATTTAGAACATCAATACTCCGGAAACCCTAGTCAACAGATTATACCCTTCGTTTGGTGTCAATAAGCGTATGGTGTCAAAAGGAGTCCCCTTGTCTATGTGCAAGTGTGTGAGTAAGTACTGTAGGGTTGCTTTACGTTGTAAAATCTACCTGATTCGTGTAAAAATGCTGTAAACATGATTATCAAATCAAACATGAAACGCTGGCACACGCGACACATGTTTCATCCACCAAAGGTCACCAAACTGGACTACCACCAACAACAATGCATTTAGAAAGTGCTCGGAGTGGGATAAAAATACGTACGTACATACATTTGGGTAGATGAGCAGACACACACATGCACACACACACACATGCATACATACAGTACATACATGACGTACATAGATACGTACATACATAGGTGAAAGCATTCAGCCTGAGAGGGGAGTATCAACGGTACCTCCTCCATATGGCCCAGCATATATACGTATGTTCACTATTCCGAATGCGCATCACAAAATCAATGACAGGCATGGCCAGGCATCCACACACATCTAAAAGCGTGACAGATTACATGATTGCACAAATGATTAGGAACTTCCCACTTCAGACTTGAATACACATGAATACACAGGTAGGTACTCACACGTACAAGGCTGGTAGGGTGTAGCAGAAGCTGAGATGAAAGTCCCCTGTGGACCCCTTGTATGTACACATATGCATATAGCAGAAATGAAGACTACATTTGACACATTCCAACAGGACACACCACAACATTCAGTATACAGTGGAATCTCCAAATACAAGAAATTTTTAGGGACGTACTTTGTAGAGGGGCCTTCCTCTTTGGGAGGTTCAAAATGCATTCTGGGAACTATGTATCCTGGGACTGTTAGTTGTGTCCTTTGAGAGAGGCTTATTACGTTGTGTCCCCATTTATAGGAGAGTCCACTGTCAGTGAAGCTAGCGTATTACGTACATGCCTTGAAGGGGACACAAATGATCAGGACATGTATGTACAGACACCATAATACGTATGTACGTATGTACACAAACATTTATACACTCATACAACTATGTATGTATATAATATATGTACATACATGTTATGTAAACTGCACATGCATTCATTTTCAGATTCATCTTCATTGTGCATGTGTGTGTGTGTGTGTGTGTGTGTGTGTGTGTGTGTGTGTGTGTGTGTGTATGCATGTGTGTGTGTGTGTGTGTGTGTGTGTGTGTGTGTGTGTGTGTGTGTGTGTGTGTGTGTGTGTGTGTGTGTGTGCATGTGTGTGTGTGTGTGCGTGTGTGCGTGCACGCGTGTGTGTGTGTACACATACATATGTTCAGACAGAGGTGCGGCTGTGGGTGTGTTTATGTGCACACCCGAATATAGAACAATGTGTGCATACAAATTGCCACGTACGTATGTACATATGTATTAGTTATATCCTGTCCAGGTGTGCTACAGCAGAAATACAGTGCTGACTGACCAAGGGCGAAGCCCGAGGTCATCAGCACTGTATTTTCTGCTGTAGCACACCTGGACAGGATATAACTAATTTGTATCATGGCAACCAGTCACTGTTGACTGTTGGTGTGTACAGCCTCATCTAGAGTTGATCAGTTTTAGCCACTTACCCTACCAATTGACATCAATTAGGAAGTGTGCGTATATCAGTGACCTGTGCTACATCACAAATGTCAGCACACTTTTTCCTTTGATCCACCCATAATTCGCCCCCACACCAGGATACAAGTATGTATATTCATGCAGAAATACAGCATAATATACAAATTGCCAGAGACGGTGGAGTGCTATGTGATGTACTGGTATCGATTGTAAATATGTCTTTTATCACCAGTGATTGGCAATATCACAAACACACACACGCGCACACACGCACACAGGGAGACAAGATTGAGAGGTATATAAGTATACACGTACGTATGTATGCATGCACATTGGCTGTCAAACAGACTAAAGTCGGTGTCAAAATCTAAACAAGCACCCGTGACAACCCAAAACACGACACTTTTCAGTGCATTAACTCGCTTCAGACCAGCCCGAGCATGTCCTATAATGCAAATACACAAGTTGAGGTGGTCACACACAATATAATTCTGCCCCCACTACCCCCCCCCCCCCCCCAAAGATGCACCACATAGAAAAATGTGCCATAAATGTACGTATGTTCACATTGTGCAATAATAACCCCATTTAATGTACACACCAGTACTAGATACATGGTCATATTACTATGCATAGACAGTTGTTAAGCAGCACATACATACATGTTTTGGTATGGGTAAAGTACAAAAGTAAAAATATGAGGCAGTTAATTCTGTAATTTACGCAACAGATTTGCAGTGTGCCTTAGCAGTAGCCATTGGTTATTGGTTCTCCAGATTAAATAAGATTTCTGATACTGATCTGACCAGTACATACGGGAAATCTATTCAATCATTGAATATATCCAAATGCTTTACTACAATGAGGAATCAATTTAGTTACTTTCCAAGTCTGCAATCCAAATTCACCGCAATTACAAGCACTACAAGTTTTAATTGGGCTAGCAGCAAGCATGACTAGCAACCTTTGTAGCCAAGACAAGCATTACACAAGACAGAAACAAATCTTTGTCTGCTAATGAGTTTGGGAGGGCTGAGCTGTCTGAGTAATTTGCCAGCTCTGAACTATCCTATTCTGACTGGGTAGGTTTTCAGTAATCACACACAAATCATCAATTTACTACAGGCAGTCTGACTGTGTTAACACGTACACACCTGTCAGTAATGCATGTGCATCAACAACGCACATTTATATACCCCTAAGAAGCTATCATCAGCAAGGGTAATATTCCTGGGTAGTCCCCTAGTGCTACGTACAATATACAGTAATATACGGATAGAATGTCACATCCGACTTCCGCTAATGCAATTATGTGTGTGGAATCTTAACTAACCACAAGTTACTAACCAGAAATTATTGTCAGTTCTCTACTTTCTTTCTCTATTCTCTGTTCACTACTGACATTTCTGATCTGTTCAAGTAACAGTTGCTTCTCTTTCATCCATTCCTCCTCCTTATACTTCAAGACACATCTCAGCCTCTCACATTCTGCCTCTAACTGTCTTCTTTCGTTGAGGTAGTCTTGCCTCACTTGCTCAAGTACATTTGCATTCTCTTTCTTCATCTTTTCCATTGCTCTGGTAGTTCGTGCAATTCTAGTGTCAAGTTCCTTAACCTTTCCTTTCTCCTTCTCGTAGAGGTTAGCAAATACTTCCTTGCGTTGTCTATAGCTCTCATTCTCCTCTTCAAGTTGTCTGTACCTTCTGGCAATCTCCAGACCACACTCCACAAGGTAGTCAGTGTCCACTTCACTGAGGTATTGTAGAACAAGGTTACAATTCACCTCTGGAGCTAGCTCCTTTAGAATTTGAACAATATTTGGTCTGTAGTTAGCTGGTCCACTAATTATAGGAACCTCCCCTCTCCCTGACAGCAGTAGAGCTGTTAGCAGCAGTGGTAGGAGAGAACTTGGAGTTAGGGTCTGCGAGAGAGGAGAACTTAAGGGTAACTACAACCTTTGTCTGCACTTGTTCACTCATATACACTTTACAGTACAACACAAACTGCCAAAATCCTTCCTCTAAAACAGGAAGCAACTCACTTGTGTCTTTGTCAGTAGAGAAGTCAGTGGAGAAGGTTTGCCCTCTACACTTGACTGTGCAGATGTAAAACCTCTCAAGATAGAAGGGTCTTCTTCGGAATCTGATGTGTCGTTTTCTAGTCTGTTACTTGTAGCCATTCTGATTGCACGATGGAAGAAACAAATGCCACTTTGAGCTGTTTCTCTGGGGTTTGGTCTGACTTGATTTCATAATCTCGGAACTCGCGTCAGCATGACTTCCTGTAGTTATGAATTCCATTATAGGTAGCAGCATACGTGGTCTGAAGTAACCTCAGATCGGCCGATGGCCGACTCCACCGCTTGTCCTGGCCTAGAAGGTACGGTTAGTTCACCCTTTTAGGCTCTGTACCTTTGTTTCTAAGACATTTTACAAACCCTTTTACCTTTTGTAAAGCGGGGTAGGCCTAACTCGGAACGCTTGGGTAATTTGGAACAGCCGAGTAAGTAAGTAAGCTTATTATAATATACAGTTTTTTGGTCAGTAATGCCTCCATGAATTGGGAGTTCAGCAGTCGCAAGTATGGCTGGGCAGCCTGTTCCAAGTTACCCACGCGTTTCAAGTTGTACCCCACTTTACCCTAAAGGACGCTTTTGTCCTCTTTCGACTCAAGGTTTAAATTGATTACTGACCCCTAGACTTTGTCCTAAACCATCGCCAACCCAACCCAGTTTGTGAGGCTGTGAAATATGTTTACCTGCTGTGGAAGTCTTCACGGTATAGAGTTTAATGTAAATTGGAAGAGTTTATTAGTCAGCAAAGACAGCGGTCCATAGTAGAGCTATGTCATTCTTTAGTGAGTCACTCAAATGTGATATCATGGGCTATATGATTGCATCTATCTTTGGTCATATCCTGTGAGAGATAATTTTCCCTTTCTCGGTGATCTATTTCATTGGAGTTGTACAATTTCATAATAGGAATACATTTTACCCTCGGATTCGAGTATCTATAGGTATTTAATATTCAGTTCAATATCTTTTCTTCTTTTTGCGTAACAGGCTCTTGTTAGTCTTCGAATCCAAACTCGTTCGACAACAAGATGGAGTATCAAGCTTTGAAGAAAAGGCACGACGAGGTAGGAATGGCGTGTGTGGTGTACTGCATGGCTTTGTACGAGCGCGCACGCGCGCTCTCCTGTTTCTTGCCAGCCGCATTATCCTCCCGATATCTGAGAGTATTTTATTCGAATGTTTCTCCTAAATTTCATTCGAGCAAATCATAGATCCTAGTATAGATTGTTATAGGGTCTATGATTGTAAGAAGTATATGCACTGTTTGTACGTACACGCCATAAAGAAGTGATTAGAACTCATGCATAATAATATTATAATGACGACCTGGGACAGCCTTCAATCGGAAACTCTGTTTTGTATGGTTGTCATCCAGTGATTCTTGAGCAACGAGCTGAAGGGAAGCTTTGTAATCTGGTGAAGAGAAAAGACTCACTGCCTTTTGCCTTTCTGGCTCACTGTTTGCATTTTTGACACATAGGCTTTCATCAACACTAAACACTAACCAGTCCCTCGTTCTGTCCCTATGTACGTATACCTCATGTACGTAAAATAAACCGCCCCGATAGTAAGGATACCTCTGATAATATTGAAGTACTGATTTTGTGTCCCCTTCGACGTATGTATGTATGTACTAAACAAGTTTCAATATAGTTTATACCATTTGAATTGTATGTCTGCAGCAGAAGGTTCCACAAGAGTAGGTGTTGGTATAGTTTTAGTCAGGCATATCCGAGCTTGCCCGAAAGTATCGGCTGTACCAGGCTAGTGCAAACGTGCTGAGTTTTCATTCGTCGTATGACACTCAGCAGATTCCTTCAGGAGTTGTGTTGCATGTAAAGTGGAAACAAACAAACTTGCTTAGCACTGAATTTCGGTTAACATGAAAGCAGAAATGGCCCCTGCAATGCTCCTAGTATTCCTAATTGTGTTCTTATAATGTGAAATCTTCATGATTAAAATGAACTTTTTCTTCTGTCCCTTGAGTTTTGTGTTCCAACGTAGAGCAAGTTGGTATGAGGCACATTGTGTGTAGTTCCCCATTTGTAACAGAATCTCAGAAATAGTGATTTAGTGAACTTCTGTTTTCATTCTTCTCTCCTATCAAGACAGCTGCCCAGTGACGCATCCTGCTGTGATGTGTGGCGCGTGCACACACTGGGTAATAGGCCGGTATAGTTCACATTCTCCTATTGTCACATCATCCATTCCACACACCTCAGCCTCTGAATGTACATCACTGTACAGTAAAATCCCACTTATTGAACAATGATTTTCCTGCAAAAAGATTTAATTATCCATAACTTCTTCTTAACCAACCACATAGTTATTATGTATTCCATACACTTG
>CAUJGJ010000434.1:639116-644116 GCA_963170055.1 Halisarca cf. caerulea
TTTACATGTGCACATGCTTATGTGCACACACATATGTACGTACGGTAGGGATCAAAAAAAAGTTTACATTGCGATCCGCAATACGTGCGTATTACGTACGTATTACTGTGCGCAATTACTCTGCGTAATAACAGAGAATTCCGTAATTACGTAGTATAATTACGCAGTGCAACTTCGCTCTGTTATGCCTTTAGGAAGTCTTTCTGTGCTCTTTAAACATTGGTTAAATTTCGACCTTGTTTTTAGTATGCCTTTGTACAGGCGTTGGCCGACCTACGTGGAAATTTCTTGGCCAACGTCGCAACTTTCTAGTTCGGCAAGTCACATATCAAGACGAATTGTTCTCTTTTTCTGACCAAAACACTAAACCACGCGTTTTCCTTAGCAAAATGGGAACGATCTTGGAGATAAAAGCTTATGGCTACGTACGTAGGTAGGCTACGAGCAGATTACTAGCAAACATATCTGTCTACTCGACGGGTTTCTTTAGTGTCTTTCGAAGAGTCATAAACAACATCGAATGCAATTTTCCTTGATTTCGAATACTTCAAAACTAAGTTAAAAGACTCAGTGAACGATATTTCTAAAGTCGCCGCTACGGCCATTTTGTCATTGGTCAACATAATACAAAATATGCGCGCATCTAATATTAGTGCGCGTGACTCGTTGGCAATAGGAAATTATGCAGCCCAATGATCTGTAATACGCAACGCAATACAGTGAGTAATTTTTCCGCAATACGCTTGGTAATCACTGTGTAAAATGATGCGTATTACTATTACGAAATGTAAACTTTTTTTTGATCCCTACCGTAGGTACACACAGGTCATGTTGCAAAAAAAATCCCACGGACCCCCCTTTCCTACTAGTGTGGTGTTTACATGGATGAGTGTTTTCCTAATAATGCCACATCCCGGCACTGATGTGTGTGGGGGGGGGGGGGGTATCTTGTATTGTGTTCCTAAACATACATTGTCACATTGGGGTAAATTCTGCAAGCTTCGGGAAGGGAGAAAATTGTAAAATACTGTTCTGATATGTTTATGGAGTTTTGTTCAAACTTGCTCAAAAGACCACCTGTCTGTAGAGACCACTGAAGGGTAAACCCAGATCACCTCAGTGATGCCAATACACCAACTTTTAAGGACGCCTGTCTAGAGAAACCACTAGCTGCTTATTCTTGAGTGGTCTTTATATACAGGTTCCATTGTCCCTGTGTAGTATTATTATATGCAGGTTTTTTTCATTGCTCATTTGATGATGTAATGTTTATGGCTAATGTGTTTTTTATTGTTGCTAAACCAACCTATCAGTGATGTAAGACAGGGTTAAGATTACACCTAGGGTGGGGAGGTTCCACCAGGAGCAGCAAGGGGTGGTGCATGTGTGTTTGTGTTGGATACATAGGCCTTGTCCTTGACAACACAGTGTGAGCTAATTAAGGTATATGTATATTATGTACCGGTATGTGCTCAAATTTTCGGGGATGAAATTGAAGTCAAGTCATTTACAGTCACACCTGATTTATTCAACACTGGTTTATCTGATAACCTCATTTATCGGACACTCTGCTGTGAATCACCATTACTACCCTGTGTACTATTTACCCTGATTTATCCAACACCTGGTTTATCCGACACCTGGTTTATCCAACACCTGGTTTATCTGACACATTTTATGAGGAACAAACATGGTGATAAACCAGGGCTCACTATGTACTTAATGAGTATATCTATAAACCATACTGTTTATAAAAATAGCACAGTAGCATTGTTTTAGCCAGCAGCCAAAAATAGGGGGGGGGGACCTACAGTCTATCATGTAAGTGGATCAATGTGGAATAGGGATATGCATTGTAGCTACTATGGTGAGGCTTTGCTGAGCTTGCTAGTCTTCTAGGCAAGTGTAAACAATTACTAATTTACACCCAATCAAAGTTCCTGTCACTTATCACCTTGTATCTTCCCCTTGCCCAAGCTCACTGCCCTGATTCTAACAAGGGTGCATAGTTTAAATAGGAGGGCGGACAGCTTCTAAAGGAGGGCGCATACATTGTATAGGATGGCGGTTCCGGCCCTCCTATGATGCTTTGGCTAAAACACTGAGTAGACACAAGCTAATCCACGTCAGTTTTAGCTATCCAGCAATGAAAAGTCAATTACATTGCTTGCTAGACCTCTTGAAGTTCCCATTAGAAACATGATATTCAATTCACTGTATATATTGTTATTGTACATACACACATGCATGCATTTGTTATACATAAAGACGGTGCCCACCACTGGCGCAGCAGGAATGTAGGTTCAGGATTAAGGAATATTCTGGATAATGGAATAATTTAACCTGGTCAGGAGGGTATGGGATTAATAGGGGAACACTGTATATATACGTAGTATGGCGGGAAAGTTCACGGAATAAAACTTTCGTGAATTGTGCTATTTTGCACATTCTGTGACTGAAACTTTTGCAAATCCATGACTGCTCCATAGGCGTATCCAAGGCTAGGCTCAGGGTGTTGAAGCACCCCTCTGTGGCTCAGAGCCTTACCTTCAGTGAGTGCTCAGTGGATATTAAAAGTAAGTGCCCAGTTTGAGCGCTAGATCTTTAACACAATATCATATTATGGATAATTATCCATAATATGATTTTGTGTTAAAGATCTAGCGAGGTTAATTGTTTCCGTTGGCAATGGGAGTCCTATCGACGTCGCCTACGCTTTTCGTAGGGTAAAATTCGATGTTTGGGCCCAGAACAGATATTTTCAACTCAATTGTGGCTCTATTTCAAAACAGAAGACCACATCTACGGCGAACAATGACTTGGGTAGGTGGGCACTATAAGACAAACCTTGAATCGGTTCAGTCAGAGTACCAACAGTTCAGCAAAACGCCTACTTGGCAGTCTTGTTGCTCAATTTGGAACTCAAAACATCATGTTACAAGGCCTAAAACATTTATATATTGAATAATATTAGTCAATAGTTAGGTAATATTAGTCAATATTCTGAGCTATGACAGTAACAAAGTGTCCATTTCCACTGCTGTATCCCTTCGTTTAAGCATACAAACTGCCAAAAAACTTTCGGGTAGACGAAACTGGTGGCCATTTTGATGACATCACAGGCTAGTTTGTGTAACATTTCACTTTGTCTGTAACAGTCTCTGTTCACTTGATAATTAATTCTGTTATGGACAAAGAGAATGTTACACAAACTAGCCTATGATGTCATCAAAATGGCTGCCAGTTTTGTCTACCCAGCAGTTTTTGACAAGTTTACTTGATAATATGCAGCACTCTAAATTTGTGGGGCAGTAAGCACCCCCTGAGCTAAATCCTGGATACACCCCTATACTCTATAAGCACCCTTGTTGCTTACGGAATCATTTCCGTAGAAGACACCTAATTGAGCTCTTCACAACTGTCGACAAAGAAGACTGCTTAGGAAGTTACAGTTTTGTTTTTAAGTCCAAGATCAGAGGGTATCATGTTTATAAGGAAATTTGCCATCCTTCTATTGCGTGTGAACAATTCCAGAGATTTTTCATGAAGTAAATGTTTTGCAAACACCTACCTACTTGCAACGTTTGTAAAAGTTTTACTCCACCAAACTTACGCCACACAGTACCGATAGCAAAAGTACAGTCACGCCTGGGTTATCTGGACTTGAGTTATCCAGAAACCTGATTTATCCGACCATCAATTCAGCAAACCTGACTATCTCCATGTACACAAATCTGCCTCACCTATCCAGCAACCTGTGTTATCCAACAAGTATTTTAGCGGATAATCCAGGCATAGCTATGTAAACAATGATGTCATTTTGGCATTGTAAGTGTTTACATTACATCATGCGACATGGACGATGAAGAACTGTACTGTAGTGAAGATATTGTGTGATTTGATGGTATATATGAACCACGTGTAATTTAACATGTATTGCGTGTACTAGCTGCAATGTCATGTTCCATTGGTACTATACATATTATTACATATATATGTATTTGATTACCTCACTAGCTGCTGCTATCTTTAGCAGTGATCTCTGTGGCTAAGTATAGAACTGCATGTGACGTAAGGGGTTGTACACAATGCAGAAATCTGCAGGACAGCACATTATTATGACAACTTTCTTTAAAAATTCCAAACTCATCTGTTTCCTAGCCATTCCCAAAGTGACACCATGGCGTCTCCATGGTGACTCCATGGCGACTCCATGGTCACGGACAGTGATTGTATACATGTGACATGCGGTACCAGCTTTGAGAGCACACCCTTATGAAAAACCACCTCTTTTGCAAGGCTAGCACTATCTGTCACAAATGTATATATAATAACCCATATTAATCTCCCTCTTGTCAGAGACCACCTCTTTTGAAAGACCACCTGTTACATGTCCATATGGTTGGTCTCTCGAAAAGGGGTTCACATCTTTTCTGTTTAAAGCCATTTAACCTACTCAGGTAGCACTTGTATGGTTACTGTAGTAGGGTGGGCTTGCTTAGTCTGGACAGAAGCCATTTTTTTGCAACATTGTAATTATTTAGGCTCCAGTAAACACTCCCTTGTACTTCATGATCCTTGTGGCCTTATTGGGAGTTACCTATTATGGTCATTGTTTACCACCACCAAAAGGTACTGCAGATTCTCATTTAGGAATTATCCTATAGGGAAGGGAGAGGTGATGTCATTTGGGCCTTGGGGGGTGGGGGGTGGGGGATGGAGGGAAGACATATGCAACTGCCATTTAAAGGCATCCCCTTTGATGCTAGGAATGCCAAAGTTATTTACTTATGTACGTATGTGTGTGTATTTGTATGTACGTATGTACCCATGTGTGCATATATGTATGTGCGTATGTACATGTGTGTACATGGATGGATGCAGGCTATAAAGTACGTAAATAATGCAGGAGACCAGCATTCTAAGATTTATTTGTGTTGTCTTGCCATTCCAGACAATTTCCATTCGTTTTACTACCACTATGTCAACCCTACGATACT
>CAUJGJ010000434.1:651616-661616 GCA_963170055.1 Halisarca cf. caerulea
CTGCTGAGTATATATATAATAAGGCATCTACATAGTTACCTGTACGTGGTGTTTCAACATCAGTCTATTGGATATGAGTAATATATAGCCTTATCGAAAACACTAGCTCCAACATTTCATCGCATCTCACTATATCTTCCTTATAAGTTATCCAACCACTCACTTTTCCAATTCACTATATATAGCAAGTCTTAATTCGTCCCTGTTGGATATTCTCTCACCATGGCCATGCATGCACTCCAGATGTTTCCATTGCAAATTCACTCTCATCCTAGGTATATAGCTATAACAATTCTTTTCTGACCATGCACTTACATTCTTCTTCAACTCAACCCTATACCATGCACTTACATTCTTCTTCAACTCAACACTATACCATGCACTCCTGGCCTCAAACTCAAACAACTCTAATCATTCATCGCACTTTTAAAAATTTCACCACTCTCTAGCTAATCGCTCATCGCACTTTACCACTCTCTAGCTAATCGCTCATCGCACTTTTAAAAATTTCACCACTCTCTAGCTAATCGCTCATCGCACTTTTAAAAATTTCACCACTCTCTAGCTAATCGCTCATCGCACTTTTAAAAATTTCACCACTCTCTAGCTAATCGCTCATCGCACTTTACCACTCTCTAGCTAATCGCTCATCGCACTTTACCACTCTCTAGCTAATCGCTCATCGCACTTTTAAAAATGTCACCACTCTCTAGCTAATCGCTCATCGCACTTTTAAAAAGTTTACCACTCTCTAGCTAATCGCTCATCGCACTTTTAAAAATTTCATCACTCTCTAGCTAATCGCTCATCGCACTTTCAAAAATTTCACCACTCTATAGCTAATCGCTCATCGCACTTTACCACTCTCTAGCTAATCGCTCATCGCACTTTTAAAAATTTCACCACTCTCTAGCTAATCGCTCATCGCACTTTTAAAAATTTCACCACTCTCTAGCTAATCACTCATCGCATGCGTACACTTATAAAATTTCAGGAGTCAAGCTTTTAATTGGTTCAGATCTGTCTTGTGTTCCTTGGTTGGTTATTGATGTCTTCGATGATCCTCATGATATATATATATATATAAAGGTGGAAATCTTCAACCTATTGTTCATGAACCATGACCATGCTCCCTTCAAGACCACTAGAATAAAGAAGAACCCAACTCCTTGGGTAACAAAGAAATTTAAGAAGGAAATGGATAGACGAAATTGACTCTTTTGCTTCTATAATATCATATAAAAAATCCATCAACACCTTCAAAGCTCAACACAATAGGGTAGTCTGGCTTCAGCATAAAGCTAAATGTAATTATAACCACCAGCTATATAGTCAGTAGACACTCTCATCCATCTGGAACACACCCAGGAAGTTCACTTCTCATAAGGTCACGAGTAACTGGGCATCACTCCAATCCAACTCCATGCACATCTACTGCCGACACTCTCAGCACACACTTCGAAATAGTCAGTTCTTCAATGGATTAGAGGGTATTTAGCTACATAGGTACATCTCTGTACATGACTGTCAAGTGCATGGGTCTTGAAAAGTGTGTGTGTGTGTGTACCTGTATGTGTGTGTGTGTGTGTGTGTGTGTGTGTGTGTGTGTGTGTGTGTGTGTATGTACGTACGTGTATGTGTGTGTACATGTGTACATATGTGTGTGTGTGTGTGTGTGTGTGTGTGTACATGTGTGTGTGTGTGTGTGTGTACATGTGTGTGTGTGTGTGTGTGTGTGTGTGCACGTGTGTGTGTGTGTGTGTGTGTACGTACGTATGTGTGTGTATGTGTACGTACGTATGTGTGTGTGTGTGTCTGAGTGTGCTTGTGTGTGTGCGTATGTGTGTGTGTGTGAGTGTGCTTGCATGCGTGTGTGCATGTTTATGTGCGTGCATGCGTGCGTGTGTGCATATGTGTGTGTGTGTGTGTGTGTGTGTGTGTGTGTGTGTGTGTGTGTGTGTACGTGTGAGTGTGTGTGTAAGTGTGAGTGTGAGTGTGAGTGTGTGTGTGTGCGTGTGTGTGTGTGTGCATGTGTGTGTGTGTGTGTGTGTGAGTGTGTGTGTGTGTGTGTGTGTGTGTGTGTGTGTGTGTGTGTGTGTGTGTGTGGTGAGGTCATGGGTCTGGTTGATGACCTGCCAACTAGTTTTGCCACAGGTTGCTAGGTAGAAATATATATATATATATATATATATATATATATATATATATACGGCCACGGCCCGATGGGGTCACCATGCTCCCATGGAATAGTGGTCGTCCCTTGGTTTGGGATGCCACTTGTTCTGATACTTTTGCACCATCGCACCTCTCCCTTGCATCTCGTAAGTGTGGAGCTGTTGCTGATCAGGCAGAAGTGATTAAGGCATCTCAGTACCGCCATCTAGACACCACCCACACCTTCGCACCAGTCTCTGTAGAGACAATTGGAGCCTTTGATCAAGAGACCCTCCACTTCCTCAAAGAAGTTGGTTGCCGCCTTCGATCTATTTCTGGGGAGGCTCAATCCCATCAACATCTAATTCAAAGGCTGTCAATTGCTATTCAACGGGGAAATGCACTATCGATCCGCAGATCCCTTTGTTCACTTTTTGACATTGATGACATTGATTAATTATTTATGACATAGGTTCAATTTTTTTTCTTTTTTTTTCTCTTTTGCTTGTGTGTTTATCTGTTTATTAGTTGGAAAATATAATATATATATATATATATATATATATATATATATATATAGTTAAACCTCTCCAATCCTCCACAATTGGGGATTAGCAGGTTTTACGGATTACAAGGTGTACTCTCAGTACACACATTGGAGTTAGAAATCGTTTTTGAAAACTTGCATGGGCAGATTAGAGAGGTTTCACTATATATGTACCTACCATTATTTTAGTTTCCCTTAATTGCACACTTGATTCTTCCTTTGTGTCCAGCACTCACAGCAGTGAATGTCATTTTATCTTAAAGTTCGGATTTTGATTGAAAAGTATTGATTTCAAATTGGATCTAGCATAAAATGCATTTCTTAACACGAATTAATGGATTAAGCTAATAAATGGAGTATGGTTGTGGTCAACATATGCATTGAAGGTAGAAAGTATGCATTTATTTAGACCAAACTTGAGCAGTATCAACTAAGCACTCATAGACTAAGTGTTAACGTTATGATAACCATTATATACCTTATGTCAACAAGGCAATTAATTACCATTCAATTAAAAGCATAATGATATTATAATGTAGCCCAACTAACCAATTCCACCAATCTGATACAATTAAAACACCTCACAGGGTCTCACAAAAACAAGTTTGTCACCCACAACAAGTAAGTTATAATTATTGCATAACCAGCTATGCATTGGCTCTACATGGCACAGCTGGTCATAAACAACTAGTTACTGTTACTTGTCAGATGCATGACGAATGTCATGTTAAATTTTTTTATGTATACTTCCTCATAGTAAACGTTGCAGTAGAGGTACCATATTATAGCTACAGTGGATCCTTGCAATCATAATCTTAATACTTACACACACACACACACACACACACACACACACACACACACACACACACACACACACATATTGTGTATATATATATATATATATGTATATATATATATATATAAATAATGATGGCTTTCTTGTCAAGAAATCATACACAGTAGAAACATCTTAAGACAAATTTAACACTTTACAAGGGTGCCCGCAGAATCTTTTAACTTGGTACGCACGAAAAATTTAGACACTATAGCATTGAAATTGCACTCAAACATATCTATGTATCAGAAGTGTATAGAATTAGATAAGAAGTGACCTTGAACATAATACATATGTTTGTAACAGATTAAGAGATTCTTTAACCCTCCTGGACCCAAGTGGGTCTAAATAGACCCAAACTTCAATAATTTTTGTAGCTCGACTGGAAAAACACAACTCATCGAGTTTGGTATCATTCTGTTGCTATTTCGATGTAGAATCAATATATCAAGAAAAGAAACAGATTCCAAGTATTATTCTTTGAATTTCGCCGACTGCTATAGTTGCAACCCTTCGTATATTTTGCCATAACTTGCTTATACTTTGTCGCATAACCTAGCGATTGTGCTCAACAGATAGAGCAGAAGAAGAGCTTCCCGTTGATGTGTAATGCTAGTGCCTACTGTATTGCGCAATCCCTACACAAATTGCGAAATCCCAGAATCGGCAAACTAAAGCGTATTTTTCGATTTCTCTCAACAATATCTGAGGATGTATCTTTTTCGGCATTCTAAAAGTTTTCAAAAATCTTTTTAATCGAAATGATGGATGTATCGCTTGAATAAACTTTATTTCAAGCAAATTAGAGGCATTTCCCAAATGGGCTTCCAGTCGGCCATTTTGATATTGTGGGTCCAGGAGGGTTAAACTAGGCCTCTTGCAAAGATTGTTACGCAATAGCGTACTTTGCTTATACTAGCTGTGGGTGCCCTTGCTTTAAATGTAAAATTTCTCTGCAGATGAAATATTATGTTTCAAGTTCTAGGGTTGATCTAGAAATCAGTATGGATTACAGTTCAGTTAGGATCATATGATTAAGAAAAATAGCAAACATAAAATTTAGCATGGTCTCTCGACAATGTGTTATACGTCTTAAAGATGGTTCCATTGTGGGCTCTACTTCGTATTGGCTGACAATAATATATATATTTCATCGTAGATGTTAATAATACTAAATAAACATGTTTTGCCTTAGTCTTGCATGGCAGACTAACCTATTCACCTCAGTACCCATCTTTGGGTTGTGCAATACGACCTAATGGGTTTGTGTGGCTATAGTTGATTAGATGGCAATCTACATAACAATTATTGTAAAAGGTAACAAAATTCATCATACATTTTCACTCCTAAAACCCCAAGTTCTCAAAGCCCCTACACTTTGTGATTCCCCAGTTTGTGAAATGCATATATAACTATTATCTTAATACAATGATGACAAAACTACTCATTGCTGCTGTCTTCAGTTCTATATTAACAGGGACCATCACCAGGGGATGTGAGTTTATACATGTGGAGTACTTTTGGAACACAGCACACTTATGTTGTTACCATAGTGAGCCCTCAGAGCTCATCCTTTGGTAGTCTGAGAAGCCCATCTAAATTGGAGGAGTTCTCAAGGTCTGTTCATTGACAATACATATTCTATGGGGGCTATGCAATGTGGAAGTGTGAATATACAGAGATAGCTGCAGGATGGGACAGGATGGGGGGGTGGGTGGGGTAGGTAGGTAAATATGCTTAGGTTTTCTTTCAGGGAGCTGGGAGGGGTGAGCCTGTGGTACTGTCAAGGTGTGTAAAGCGTATTACTATAGGTAGAGGGTCTGGGGTATATTCTCCCCCTGCCAGAGAAAGATTCTGCTTTTTTAACCTTCATAAGGTGGTATCTGAGGCCATTTTAGATCACTTCAGCAGGTTTGTGAATACATCACTTCAGTTACACATGCATGCTATGCCGGGGGGGGGGGGGGGGATGGTGGGGGGCAACTGGGTCACAAAAGTAGGAGGCGAGCAAATACTCCTAATTAATCATGGCATCTCTGACAGTAGTAGTCGAGCATTTTGGCTTTCAGTATGAAAACCTAAATGTGTCAGAGATGCCATAATTTCAACTAATATTTGCTAGTAGTACTAAAATCATTATGACTCCTGTGGACTGTGTTGATCATGTTTGGAATGCTTGTACGTAAACCTTGAAAAATAATAATAAGACCAACTGTAAACATTAGAGTAGTTCAAGGGATTGGTGACAGTGGTCTCAAGGAAAATTTGCATTCAAAGAACAAAAGATCATTTTTATCTATTTAATTCCCCATAAACCTTATTGTCTTTCAGGAAAGTTCAATATATTCTTGTATACAAGTCTTGCGAGGGAGGGGAGTGTTCCCCTGCACACTCCTCCCCCCTGAATGCAGCCTTGATATAATATATATACATGGCCAAATGAGAGTTTGTACAGAATATTATGAACATGCAAGGAGTACCAGGGTGAAAGTGTGCAGGATTGACACATGTAGCTATAGGACCGTGCAAAACGCTGTCTCAAAAATACATCCTCAAACACCACTTGGAACAAGGATACGCTATAGGCAGGCAGAGTTGGGGCAAGAGAAGACATATGAGACTAGACAGCCAAAGCTAAGGCTATATATGAGGCTGGATGGGTATATGTAGGACTATGCATGAGGCTGGACGGGTATATGTAGGACTATGCATGATCGAGGCTGGACGGGTATATGTAGGACTATGCATGAGGCTGGACGGGTATATGTAGGACTATGCATGAGGCTGGACGGGTATATGTAGGACTATGCATGAGGCTGGACAGGTATAGGGCTAGGCAGAGTCCTGTGGACTGAGTACATAGCACACATTCCTACAATGTAAGCAAGATCTTGGGGGTAACGGCAGTGTTCTATGTCATGTGTTGAAACAGTTCATGCACACTAAACTCACATGACATTATGCTCTGCATAAATCATACATAACCAACATATATATGTACTGTTATACAGTGAAACCTGTATATAAGGGCCACTATATGAAGCTAGGGCCAGCACAGCATAGATACTATGAGCACAGCATAATTGTGGTCTTTGTAGACAGGTGGTCCTCATGTAGAGGTACAATAACATTGCTCCTGTGGTCCCTGGACATGTCCAGAGTGGTCTTTGTAGACAGGTGGTCCTCATGTAGAGGTACAATAACATTGCTCCAGAGGTTCCTGCATGGACCTGTCCAGCATGGTCTTTAGATACAGGCGGTACTTCTAGGTGGTCTTTAAGACAGGTTTCATTCAATGCAAGTACACGCAGTATGTAGACCCTCGCTCATCCGGCCACTCTGATTATCAGACCCACCCTCTACTTTGTTAGTCCGTAATACAGAACAGTATTGTAGTGTATTGTCTATGTTTTATACAAAGCATATTAGTATATTCTAACATTGGATTCTTACTTCAACCAACATAAATGTTTTACCGATGATGCAGCATACATATACACACTGATACCGCCTATATCAAAGCATATAATATGAATACTGTGCTTTGAAGATTGCAACAGCACATACATACGTATATGCAGTAGCACCTGTGCTTAGAGACCACTCAAGGGACCAACAGATCGTGGTCTCTCTACATATCTAAACAGGTGGTCCTCATGTATGGGTGCAGCATATATATAGAGACCACTGTAGAGTGGTCTGTCAAACACTAAATCAGTTCTGTAAACATGTTTCACTCAAGGACAACCTGTCTACAAAGACCACAGTATAATGCAGATCCTTGGGTTATCTTTATACTGTCAGACCTCACTTATCAGCACACACCCCTTCTGGATGAAAGCGCAGATGAAGCAAGGGAACTGGATAAACGAGGGAGCAGTCGTATAGTGTACAGTAGGATTATTGCAGATTTGCTCCAATAGTAACTACCTATATATATATGTGTACTGTGAAAGTGGATTTGACTTTTCCAGGTTCTACAGAAGTACAGTATAAATATATTGTGTAAATGCTATTGATCTTTACATTATGCCCCTTCCTTATAGGTAATCCTGGTCTACCAATACCTCGAGACTGCGAAGGAGTCTATCGGAGGGGGTGTAGAGAAGATGGTGTCTACTCTATTGACCCAGGGTGTCCTAGCAACAAGCCATTCAAAGTATTCTGCGACATGAAGAACGGAAGATGGATAGTCTTCCAGTCAAGAATGGATGGATCTGAAAACTTCTACCGAGGATGGGAAGACTATGTTACTGGTTTTGGACAGCTCAAAGGAGAGCACTGGTTGGGGTTGGAGAAGATCCATTGCCTCACAACACGAAGACCAAAAACTGAACTGAGGGTGGATTTAGCTGACTTTGCAGGGAACTACAAATATGCTCACTACTCCTTCTTTTCTGTGGGCAATAATGCCACATATTACATATTAAGCAGAGCAGGTTACACAGGCACTGCTGGGGATTCCCTGACCTATCACAATGGTATGCCGTTCAGCACAAAAGACAAAGACAATGATCCGTGGCCTGACGTTAACTGTGCTGCTTCACGGAAAGGGGCGTGGTGGTATAAGAGTTGCCACCACGCCCACCTCAATGGACTCTATCTCAGTGGACAGGACGATGCGCGGGGAGTGAGCTGGTTTCACTTTCATAAGAATGAGATTTCTCTGAAGTTTGCTCAAATGAAGTTACGCTTTTGTGACTAGAATGAAAGACATTGATCTAAACTACTGACATAAAGTCTGAATAATAAAGACTTGAATTAACTTGCAATTGCTTGATTAAACTATGACATTAACATATCATGTGAACATGTACTATTTAGTGATCAGATGACTTCCATGAATTATGCATGCAGAACCTTTCAAAACAAAACAAACATGTACTAGTACTGTTATAGTACATATGTATGTGTGTGCATGTTTGTGTGTGTGTGTGTGTGTGTGTGTGTGTGTGTGTGTGTGTGTGTGTGTGTGTGTGTGTGTGTATGTGTGTGTGTGTGTGTGTGTGTGTGTCTGTGTGTGTGTGTCTGTGTGTGTGTGTCTCTCTCTGTGTGTGTGTGTGTGTGTGTGTGTGTGTGTGTATGTGTGTGTGTGTGTGTGTGTGTGTGTGTGTGTGTGTGTGTGTGTATGTGTGTGTGTGTGTGTCTGTGTGTGTGTGTGTCTGTGTGTGTGTGTCTCTCTGTGTGTGTGTGTGTGTGTGTCTCTCTCTGTGTGTGTGTGTGTGTGTGTGTGTGTGTGTGTGTGTGTGTGTGTATGTGTGTGTGTGTGTGTGTGTGTGTGTGTGTGTGTGTGTGTGTGTGTGTGTGTGTGTGTGTGTGTGGCTGTGTGTGTGTATACATGTGTTTGTGCATGTGTGTGTATGTGTGCATGGCCTATGTGTGCTTGTCTCTCAATGTACATCTGTGTATAATATGGAGAATCACGAGTTTACATAACAGCAACAACTCTCTTGAGAATGTGGATATCTCAACACCTGCTGCATGAAACTAAAAAAAGAACAGACCAATTTGATAACAATTAAAACAAAACATAGTATTATGCTGCAAATGGTTTGGTGAAGAGCTAGAGAGTGCCTTACACAACGTCACATTCAGAAAACACTCTAGACCAAGGGTCATGACGTACATTAAAAACATATAACAAAATCAAATGAATGTTAATAGATTTATCTGATAGAGAGTGCAAAGTGCAAGACATCAGATATAGTGAACAGGGACAACAACTAAGTTAAGCAACCAAAGCACGTTATTATTAGTATTGAAACTGGAAGGAGGTGTGTGTGGGGGGTGGGGGTGGAAGGTTTTCCACTTGGGAATTGAATTCCCTTAGCATACACACTCATGCAGACTGAAATAGTTATATTTGCCTTGTATTACATTGTTCTAAAACCCTTTCTCTTTCTTCTCTTTATTTTTCTTTATTTTTCTTTATTTTTCTTTATTTTTCTTTATTTGATTCACGCTTCAAACAAATAAGCATGTTTTACTTGTGTACATTACAAGTTCCAATGGAACTAGACTGACAGACAGGGCCCTACACCACAAGATAAACAGCTTCTTTTGTTCTGGTGGAGAATTTCCTATGAAGAATCTATCCCCCTCACAGCTAGCATCAGGTTTGATTAATCAAGCAAATTAATTTAATCTCAGTACATTGCCACTACCGGCATAGAAAGCAGTCAGTGTCAGGACAATGAAGACCAGACTACTCATTGCTGTTGTCTTCAGTGTTATATTGACAGGGGCCAGGGGATGTGAGCTCATAAACTTCATTCGGATCATTTTAGCCTGGGGTATCATGTATGTCACATTGAAAAAAGGCAGCCCCAGCGAACCATTTTCAGTTCATGTGCCAGTCAAATCCACGCTAGGTGCTCCCATACTATTGGATACTGGATGAATGTCATCAGAATGACATACACTGAGTGGAACCCACTCAACACGTGCACGAAACTCAGCCT
>CAUJGJ010000434.1:664116-666616 GCA_963170055.1 Halisarca cf. caerulea
AACTAGGATGGGATAGAGGGTTTGGAGGATTAACAAGGTTTACACTCAGTACATGCATTTAGTTCGTTTTTGGAAACTAGAGTGGATTAGATTAGATTAGATTATGCCCCCCCCCCTGTAACCCTCGGTTTGGAGGGTTACAGGGGGGGGGCAGATTGGATAGGCTCCACTGTACTATATTTTATACCCATTTTTGTATTGTATGTATGTAATGTGTATAGTGTGTACCTATACATACAGTACTTACTAGCTTTATATAATATATGTGCCTGCATATGTACAGTGCAGGTCAAAAGTAACTTACACGTTCTTGTGATAACTCATGTGCTATCATGAGACAGACATACGTACGTGTGTGTGTGTAAACAATTTGGAGTGTGCATGTGCGACTGCCTATATATTGTCAGGTCTGTCTAGTATCTATGGTCAGTATTTGTTCCTTGCTTTTTTGGCACTGCTCACTTCATTACTTCAAGCGTAGCACCACTGTTTTATTGTAGATGGAAGTTGAGGACAAATTGACAGACATTTTTGTACTGAAGCAAGTAGTGAGTTGTTGTGTTTGTACTGTAGACATATATGAATATATGTATGTACAGTGAGACCTCACTTATCCGCACCTCAGATATCCAGTTCCCTCGCCTTCCGCAGTAGTTTTTATTGGAACAAATCTGCAATAATCCTACTGTACACTATACTACTGCTCCCTCATTCATCCAGTTCCCTCACTTTATCCGCAATTTCATCCAGAACATATGTGTGCGGATAAGTGAGGTCTCACTGTATATGAATATATGTATGTACAGTGAGACCTCACTTATCCACACACAACCGTTCTGGATGAAATTGCGGATAAAGTGAGGGAACTGGATAAATGAGGGAGCAGTAGTATAGTGCACAGTAGGATTATTGCAGATTTGTTCTGATAAAAACTACTGCGGAAGGCGAGGGAACTGGATATCTGAGGTGCGGATAAGTAAGGTCTCACTGTATGTACGTACGTAGTTCAGTGTACTGTAGGATTGGTACGTTATGTAAAGTAATAGTTCTACAATTTTGACCGCCACAGACACTATGCGATTTTTAGTTTTGTGATTTTCTCGACATGCAGTATTGTGAAGTATCAGACATGAAAAATAGTGTGATTTTTATTTATGCGATTTTCTTTAAAAGCATAACTAAAACTACAGCATAGCTTTCCATTCCTACGGTATTTAGGGTTCATTATAGAGAGCTTCAACTGTATATCTATATGTATGTATGTATTATGTACATAGAGTGAACAATATGAGGCTGATTTCCACCAGGAGCGTAAGGACAGAGAAGATGCAGCTGGTAGGTTTGATGAGAAGGAGGAAGAATGGAGGAAAGGGTCCGAGATGAGAGAGAAACAACTTGATCAGTTGAAGACATCGAATGGGCAGCTTGCACTGAGAGTAGCTGATCTGGAAAATGAGGTTGACTTAACAACTATGTACATGTGTTTGTTTGTCTCCAATGTTATGTGTATTTTTGTAAAAGTCAAGCTTCTAGACCTTTCGGGTTGTGAAGCTCACAGTGCCCGACATTCCACTTCCACTGACATTAGAATGCACATGATCCTTTCACACACTGACGAGATTGAGTACATGCATACGTATTATAGTCATGCTAACTTGGCTTTTTGGAACTTTATAAGTAATGATCGAGAAACATGGATACATGACAAGCTCATGACTTGCATGTGTGCATGCTTCATTTTCGAGGCACTTTCAACTACGAACCTGTGTGTGTGTGTGTGTGTGTGTGTGTGTGTGTGTGTGTGTGTGTGTGTGTGTGTGTGTGTGTGCAATAATTACGTACTTCTTGCCCACACACTGTTGTTACAGTATTAAGAAATGTAGCCTAACTACAGCAGGAAGTATTGGCATACTGTACGTATGTATGTGCATAGGTTGTCATTTTCAAATGCGTATGATGCTCTTACTCTACAGGTTGAAAGTCTTAAGAAGGAAGTGACAGAGTCCCACAAGGTGGAAGAAGATCTTCGGAAGAAGTTGAGCAACAAGGAGCAAACCTTGGAAAAGAAAGAGGTGACCCATCAGAAGAAGGTTGACGAATTGAACCATGAAATCACGAAACTGAAAGCTGATTTGGTTGAGAAGCGGAAAAGCAAGCGAGGAGTAAAGACCAGGAGTGAGTCTCTGGAAGAGGCCTGCACACAGCTGCAATCAGAGAAGACAGAAATGGAACGTCAGCTGACCACTTTAGTAGAAAGCAATAAAATGAAAGGTGAACGCAATCGCGAGCTGATGCAAGAGAATGCACAGTTGAAGGCTGAACTACGTCTGGCGGCAGCCACTGGGAAAATGGAGGTTTGTTCTCAGAACGTATGCATGACTATACCCCACGTTTTGTATTCCGACGACAGGGGCGTAGGACTACTGGCACAAGTGAGGGGCTGGAAGATTCAAGATGGGGCATATATACAACTTTATATGTGATTACTATGTGCTCATTG
>CAUJGJ010000434.1:669116-674116 GCA_963170055.1 Halisarca cf. caerulea
CTGCTCCATCCCATTTGACATCCCTCACATTGACATGTGTACAGTTGAACCCTCCAAAATAAGGACACCTCCATACACAGGACAGCAGCTTACTGTGGTCCCAGTGGTGTCCTTATTAGAGAGGTTTCACTGTACAGGGCAGCTTACTGTGGTCCCCATGGTGTCGTGTCCTTAGTATAGAGGGTCCACTGTACAGGACTGTTTACTGTGATCCCAATGGTGTCCTTATTATAGAGGTTTCACTGTACAGGACTGTTTACTGTGGTCTCAATGGTGTCCTTAGTATAGAGGGTCCACTGTACAGGACTGTTTACTGTGGTCCCAGTGGTGTCCTTGTTATGAAGGTTTCAGTGTAGATGATCCTCCTGCCTGTGTTGTGCTTGTGTTCTTGAACAGTGTATTCCATCATTTCTGTAGAGTCAACTGGCTCACTATCCAAGACGAGTGGTTCTTTTAAAGGAGAATATTGGTTCCGTCAACAGAGAGACCACCAGGCTTAGGGGAGAGCTCAATAATGCCAAAGAAGAAATCCAATCTAGAAGCCAACATAGTGCAAGGGTGGCTGGTGAACTGAAGGCAAGCAGTGAGGAAAGGAGTAGACTTGAGAAAGATCTAAGAAAGTTACAGGTGTGTGTGTGTGTGTGTGTGTGTGTGTGTGTGTATGTGTGTGTGTGTATGTGTGCATGTGTGTGTGTGTGTGTGTGTGTGTGTGTGTGTGTGTATGTATGTGTGCGTGTGTGCATGTGTTCTGCAGAGGGTTGCTGGATATATAGGTGTTATTTCTTCCATTCATTGTTCTGTGTGCAGGATGAACATCAGAAACGGAAAGATTAAGTGAGTCTTTGGTACCCTAAAATGCATACTACATACGTGCATGTGTGATTGTCTCACAAACATAGAAAACCGGATCAAGGCTATGGGCCCGTGGCCCCCTCACTTTTGGAGAGTAGTGTCCAAACATGTCTACATCCTAGATCGGCGGCCCCTGTGGCTTGTTAAGAGGTTGATTATGACAGCATACTTTGTAGTTACCGCAGATGCAGACTGCCTGCCTGTCCACACACATAACTTCTGCTGTGCATTATTTTATTGAGTTTGCATGTCATGTGTACAACTTGTGCTTTCCCTCAACCATGTACACAGTGAAACCTCTCCGAACCGGCACTCAATGGTGGTGAAAAATGTCGAAGTGGAAGGTTGTCGGATTATGGAGGGCCTCTTACCAAACTTCAATATAATGACTGTACCTCATGAGATGGTTGGATTAGAGAGAATGTTGGATTACAGAGGTTTCACTGTATTGTTACAGTAACAAGTAATTCGGGTAAAGAACTGTGTGACCTAAAAATCTTCTATATACCAACAAAATTCTCCCTATCTTCAGTAATGACATGGTGCATATATATACGTAGTGTTAGTACACACTCTAACATTATCTTAATCCTAGCTTTTACACACTCCATGAAATTGTGCACTACTCCATGTGTAGTTGTGAGCTACGCATGTGAAGTTGTGAGCTACACATGTGTGGTTGTGAGCTACGCATGTGTGGTTGTGAGCTATGCATGTGTAGTTGTGAGCTACGTATGTGTAGTTGTGAGCTACACATGTGTGGTTGTGAGCTACGCATGTGTGGTTGTGAGCTACGCATGTGTGGTTGTGAGCTACGCATGTGCAGTTGTGAGCTACGCATGTGCAGTTGTGAGCTGCGCATGTGCAGTTGTGAGCTACGTATGTGTGGTTGTGAGCTACGCATGTGTAGTTGTGAGCTACGCATGTGAAGTTGTGAGCTACGCATGTGTAGTTGTGAGCTACGCATGTGTGGTTGTGAGCTACGCATGTGTAGTTGTGAGCTACGCATGTGACGTTGTGAGCTACGCATGTGAAGTTGTGAGCTACGCATGTGTAGTTGTGAGCTACGCATGTGAAGTTGTGAGCTACGCATGTGAAGTTGTGAGCTACGCATGTATAGTTGTGAGCTACGCATGTGTAGTTTAACAATGTCACTGACTTGTCGGCACTGCTCTGTTGTCATGCATTTGCACAGAGTACTGCTCTCAAGAGGAAGTTAGATCAGATAAAGAAGAAGATTAATTATAGCCTTTTTCAAACTTGATTGATTGTCTATTGTAAATGTATTCTATATTATATTAGAAAGTGTTAAAATGTAATATATATAATATAGAAATTCAAGATTCTTTTTTGTCTTACTTTTCATTTTTGTATGCTTTGGATATTTGAGTGTAATTTCACTTAGTGATGAGCACACTTTAATAATATTATATCACTTGTTATTTTAATTTTGTGACCGGTGCATTAATTCTCCATATAGTTATATAATGTGAGGTAAATTTACTATGTTATAATATATATATATATATATATATATATATATATATATATATATATATATATATATAGATCTATGTATATAGACGTATCTATTGGTACCTGCATGTATGCATATATAGCTACATATAGGGCATATGCACACATGCATGCATGCAAAAATCCATGCAGCTTGCATCGATTGTATATACAATATGCCTGCAGTATATATATAATTGCAGTGAACATGTGCACGTGTGCACGTGTGCACATGTGCACGTATACGTATACGTGTGCACGTGTTCACGTATACGTATACGTGTGCACGTGTACGTGTGCACATGTGTGTGCACGCATGCATGCATGCTATAGGCCTAGGTTCGTTGCATGCTGTGCATGGGTCTGTATATATGTACGTGCATGTATGTGTGTAGCACTGGGTGTATGTATGGTACGTGGTATATACTGTGCTATAAGCTCGTGCAACATACTGTCGTCACTAGCACCACACATATCGCAGTAGATGCACATGCATGACTTTGCCAATTGCAAGTGCTGCGCACATGGATGTGTGTGTGTGCATAATACGGTTTATACGGCATGGTAGTGTTAAGAGCAATTTATGGTACTATAGAAACATGCACGCATGGATATGCGTCCACAATTGACTTTTGCATGGTCTGTCTCGCTAATTAAACTCTGCTAACTTTTGTTGGAATTAAATGCAGCCATTTCTTAACAAAAGGGGAATTCCCAGACTAAACTCCAGGAATTGTATCGATCAAAGACCAGTGTTGGAAGCTGAAACATATTTGCGTCTCCCTCTCTGCCCTAGTCGATCTCGAGATATTTCCCCAATTGCAAGACCGACCACTACAAATTCCTACATTTGCCTATGAAATGGCTGCCAAAACGACTGTAGGCTTTGATCCAGTGCCACCCTCCCTGGTGATAGGGAAGGAATTGAGTCGTGGTTCGTTCGGAGTCGTCTACTCAGCAACTCTGGACAAGGACCCCGTAGCTGTTAGGCAGTTTCATGAAGCTTCGTTGAATACTGAAAGCATACATTTGCAGAATTTCAAGAGAGAATGCGAACAGTTAAAGCGTTTGAATCATCCCAACGTCGTGAAGTACATTGGCGCCTACCAAGGCAAGGACGGCCCGATTGTTGTGATGGAACTGATGCAGGAAACACTGAAGACGTATTTGGAGCGTAACAAGGGAAAACTCTCTCCTGATAGAGTGATGGAACTATGCTCTGCAGTGTGCGAAGGTTAGACAGTCATTTTATTGTTAGTGGTTTTTAGAGGTATAATTGCAGTAAACTGTATGGTATGGTAGTAGTAGTGTAGTAGTAGTAGTAGTAGTAGTAGTGTGTGTGTGTGTGTGTGTGTGTGTGTGTGTGTGTGTGTGTGTATGTGTATGTATGTGTACCTGTATAATTGTATATATGTGCATGCATGAGTGCGGGTGTAGGTATGTACATTTTGGTGCTTATGTACTCGAGCAGACGCACATACCTAATATGTACATACGTGTGTACATGCACTCATACATTTGTTTGTGTTACTAACAAGATTTTCATGTTTTTCATTTCATTTTCTTATTTCAATATTATGATATGAATTCAAGATCAATTGTAAGTTATTGGTTTGTTTGTAGGTATGGTCTACCTCCATGGACTCAAGAACCCTCTCATTCACAGAGACCTCAGTGACAAGAATGTCCTGCTAACAAAAGATGGCATCATGAAGATTGCCAACTTTGGACAGTCAAAGTTGCTAGGTGATCTTAATGACACCTTGCAAACCACCCAGCCTGGCACAGTGCTGTACATGCCACCGGAAGTTCTCAGTGAGGAGAAGAAGAAGACTTACACTGCTAAAGTCGACTCCTTCTCTCTTGGTGTCCTGTTGTTGGAGATTTGCACTCAAAGCCCTCCATCATCTGGACTGGATGGCATCCATTCTGTGATAGAAGTGAAACGTCGTGAAGATGACCTCTGTCTCCTTAACGATGCTCATCCTCTCAAACCCCTCATTGTCTGGTGTCTGCAGTATGAAGAGCTCAGACCTACAGTTGCTGGGGTACACAATCATGTGAGGAATTTATGTCCAAATTTCCTGTTAATGTGAATCCGACCTGACCTAGTTTAGTACCCAGATTGTGACTTAAGCTTCTTTTTGTTCTGCCCTGGTGAAGGCTGTGAGGGCGGCTTTGTAATGGCATTTGAATGACAGTCTATAGGGTAGGGTAGGAGAGTAAATCTTACCCTATACATGCACACACACACACACACACACACACACACACACACACACACACACACACACACACACACACACACACACACACACACCCGTCATGCTCTGACTGGTTTTTAGGATAACATTTGTGGGTATCCTTGGGGATTAGACTGGAAAGCCGGCTTAGACAGTGTAGCCAATTGACAAACATTCAGATTTGAGGGGTTTAACTGTAATTTTGCTACAGTAGAACCTCGTTAGTAAGAACACTGTTAATGAGTAATACCTGGTTAGGAAGTACAAGGATATGATACCCCAGCTTATAACCCACAATACTAATCTATATGGTTAGCAAGTACTGCTGATAGTGAGTAGCAATTTGGAGGGTCCCCAAGTGTACTCACTAACGAGGTTTGACTGTATGTA
>CAUJGJ010000434.1:681616-684116 GCA_963170055.1 Halisarca cf. caerulea
CGCATGCATGATCGAAGTTTCTGAAGTGTATGGTATGCATGGGTATAGTTGTGTATATGTATATATGGTGGTGGTGCTATATAAAAGCCCATGCAGTATATATGGCACTGGTACTAGCACGTACCACACGTACAATTATAAATTATAAGGATTATTCGAGTATAAGCTAGTGACTTTTGGTCTGTCTCGCCAGACTAACCTTTTTGTCGAAAGGGCAGCCATTTTTGAACAGGGGAATTCCCAGATTTCATTGGAACAGTTCCGTGGCTAAGAAATCTAATTGTATCTATCGAAAACGATGTTAGAAACTGAAACGTAATTGCATCTCCCTGTCTCAATGCCCTAGTCGAGATCTTCACCTATAAGCCTGGATACTACGAATTTCTTTATTTTCTATATATATATGAAATGGCTGTGAAAACGACTTCTGATCCAATATCCTCCTCACTGGTGATGGGTGAAGAATTGAGTCGCGGGTCGTACGGAGTCGTCTACTCAGCAACGCTGGACAAGCACCCCGTAGCTGTGAAGCAGTTTCATAAAGTTTTGTTGAGTACTGAAAGCATACATTTGCAGAATTTCAAGAGAGAATGCGAACAATTGAAGTGGTTGAATCACCCAAACGTTGTGAAGTACATTGGCGCCTACCAAGGCGAGAACGGCCCGATTCTTGTGATGGAACTGATGCATGAAACACTGAAGACGTATTTGGAGCGTAACAAGGGAAATCTCTCTCCTAACAGAGTGATGGAAATATGCTCTGCAGTGTGCGAAGGTTAGACATGTTATTCTTACTGGTTTATGCCATCATAGGTTTGTATTATCTATGATGCCATAGACACTCTATACTTAGTATCCTAGGCTATGTTTATTCGAGGGTTTATATATCTTACTATTGCAGTGAACTGTATGGTATGAGAGTAGTGTGTGTGTGTGTGTGTGTGTGTGTGTGTGTGTGTGTGTGTGTGTGTGCACGTGCGTGCATGTACGTATGTGTATATTGTATGTGTGCATGCTTGTGTGTGGGTGTAGGTGTGCACATGCATGTTTGTGCTTATGTACTCATGTACACGCACATACCTAATAGTACATGCGTACATACGTGTGTACACATAATATGTACGTATGTGCATATATACATTAATACATTGGTTTGTGTTGCAAACAAGATTTCTTATTTCAATGTTATAATGTAAATTCAAGATTAAGTAATATTGTTTTGTTTGCAGGTTTGTCCCACCTCCACGGGTTGAAGAACCCTCTCATTCACAGAGACCTCAGTGACAAGAATGTCCTACTCACCAAAGATGGCATCGTGAAGATAGCCGACTTTGGACAGGCAAAGTTGCTAGGTGATCTAAAGGACACCTTGCAAACCACCCAGCCTGGCACAGTGCTGTATATGCCACCAGAGGCATTGGAGAAGAAGAAGAGATACACTGCTAAAGTTGACTCCTTTTCTCTTGGTGTCCTGTTATTGGAGATTTGCACTCAAAGCCCTCCATCATCTTCTTTCGGTGGTATTGGTACCATAGAAGAAGTGAAACGTCGTGAAGATGACCTCCGTCTCCTTGACGATGCTCATCCCCTCAAACCCCTCATTGTCTGGTGTCTGCAGTATGAAGAGCTCAGACCTACAGTTGCTGGGATACACAATCATGTGAGGAATTTATGTCCATATTACCTGTTAATGTAAATCTGACCTCACCTACATACCTAGTTTAGTACCCAGATTGTGACTGAGCTTCTTTTTTTCAAGTTGTACTGCCCTGGTGGAGGCTGTGAGGTTGGCTTGATAATGACATTTGAATGACAGTCTACGTAGGTCCAGGGTACCCTATACATGCATACACATGTACACACACACACGTACCATGCACACGCACACACACACACACACACACACACACACACACACACACACACACACACACACACACCTGTCACGCTCTGAGTGTTTTTTGGGATAACATTTTGTGGGTATCCTTTGAAACTAGACATAAAGGCTGACTTACAAACACTCAGATTGGAAAGATTTAACTGTAATTTTGCTAATGTGCCTATTTTCCTATCCATGAGCAAATATATGACGGCCATGTTTTTCCATGTTAATGCCAAGTGGAACTTTTTAACCCTTTGTTTTGTGCTTATGATTTGTCAGGTGACCAGCTATCCCAGACAGATTGCTCAACTGAAGGATAGGCTTGATGCTGCCAATGAGGAAACAGCAAGATTGCGAAAGTTACTTGATGTTACCGAGGAGAAGCTTAGAAGTCAGAGTCTGAGACAGGCTGATGAGGTTGAGTACACTTTGCCTGTATTTTCAACATTTTTGCAATATATGTTCGTGCACATGTACTAGTTTCACCTCCAAATAAAGGACACCTAAGAGACAACATAAATTGTGGAGAAGTTATCTTGTTTGGGAGGTTCAAAATGTATTGGAACTGCAGCTGAGGGAAAACTTTGGGACCTCAAGTCATGTCCTTTGTAGAGAGCT
>CAUJGJ010000434.1:691616-701616 GCA_963170055.1 Halisarca cf. caerulea
CAGATTTAGATTGAACATCACTACATCTGCTCCGGCATCCCAATTCCAATATAGTTTGCAGAACATCCAACTTGGGATTAGCTAAGATCTCCTGAGCCCTTGTCTCCACTATCCTCCTCCCAGCACAACTCCAAAGCATAGACTTTACTTCTGCACATGATGTATATACTTGTATGCTGCGTGTAGTTTCCCTGTTCCACTGTATACAATATCTGTTAACATGCATATGCAAAGTATGCAGGTCATGTGTGATTCTTTGTAAAATTCCTTTCCTTACTTTACAGGGACAGCTTTCCAGTAGTCGTGTGAAAGTTAACGAAGTGACTAACCATTTCATTTCTGCCAGAGGAGAAGCAAGAAAATGGAAAGATTATTTCAATTCCGCTAAGAAGGATCTAGATACTGCACAGGAGGTGATTGATGCTAAAATTCAACATGAAGCGATACTTACTAGAGAATTGAAAGCAAGTAGTGAAGAGAAGAACCAACTTAAGAAGGATTGCAAAGATTTACAGGTGTGTGGGTATGTGCATGTATGTGCGTGTGTACGTGTGTGTGTGTGTGTGTGTGTGTGTGTGTGTGTGTGTGTGTGTGTGTGTGTGTGTGTGTACATTTGTGTGTGTGTGTGTGTGTGTGTGTGTGTGTGTGTGTGTGTGTGTGTGTGTGTGTGTGTACATTTGTGTGTGTGTGTGTGTGTGTGTGTGTGTGTGTGTGTGTGTGTGTGTGTGTGTACATTTGTGTGTGTGTGTGTGTGTGTGTGTGTGTGTGTGTGTGTGTGTGTGTGTACATGTGTGTGTGTGTGTGTGTGTGTGTGTGTGTGTGTGTGTGTGTGTGTGTGTGTGTGTACATTTGTGTGTGTGTGTGTGTGTGTGTGTGTGTGTGTGTGTGTGTGTGTGTGTGTGTGTGTGTGTGTACATTTGTGTGTGTGTGTATGTGTGTGTGTGTGTGTGTGTGTGTGTGTGTGTATGTGTGTGTGTGTGTGTGTGTGTGTGTGTGTGTGTGTGTGTGTGTGTGTGTGTGTGTGTGTGCATACGTGCGTGTGCATACGTGCGTGTATGCATGAGTGTGTACTTTACTGACTTTTACATATTCAGTGGTACCTGCCTAATCCAGCCTCTATCTACCAGTATTCACCTAGAACCCCGTCCAAGATTCTCTGACACCAACCATCAATTTTATCATACCAACTTGCTGTGTTATGCACATACCCACACACCTGTAAATCTTTGCAATCTTTCTTAAGTTGGTTCTTTTCTTCACTACTTGCTTTCAGTTCTCTATGGGTGACATAAAACCATTTAAAATGGTAGAAGGATGTAGGATTGACACAGGATTGTGCAAAAAGGCATTATCAAAAAATGATTCTCCAAAAACACTTGGAACAAGGGTAAGTTGCAAAACCGGTACAGGGCTAGGTGGGCTAAGGGCAAGACAGGTATATAGGCCTAGACGAGCATAGGGCTACACATACACGAGGCTAGACAGGCATAGGGCTAGACAGAGTTTAGTTGGACTGAGTGCTCATGCACTTTGAAAATTCCTACATTCCGCAGCACATGTGTACTGTATAATGTGCTGCTCATGCGGGATGTAGGAATTTGCACAGTATACACTCAGTCCAACTAAACTCTATCTAGCCCTATACCCATCTAGTCTCATGTATGTGTATCCCTATGCTCGTCTAGCCCTATACCTGTCTTGCCCTTTGCCCATCAAGCCCTGTACTAGTTTTGCAACTTACCCTTGTTCCTTGCTGTTTCATACAATACTAGTTTTCATTCCCAACCGGTGCTGGATTATGTGGCTTCCACTCTATGTAACTTATCATTGTACATGTATAAAATGTTTATGCATATGTATGCCTATCTCTATGTAGGATAAATGCCAGGCGCTTCAACTCCAAGTGAGCCCTATTTTTAATTGTTTTTCTTTTCATTTTTAATTAATTCATGTTTTTCAAATACATATCTTCATGCTCTATTGTGAATCTTCCTTCTACACTTGCAGCTTGATCTTAACAAAGGAGACTTTGAACAAGAAAGGCATGACAGAGAAACAGCAGCTGGAAGGTATGAAGAAGAGAAAGAACAGCTGTTGAAGACAATTGAAGACTTGCAACAAAGCATGAAGGAGAAGGATGATCATGTATGGGTTGTCTGGGCTACACGCATGCACTCGATCACGCAAGTACATGCATACATACATGCATGCACCCACGTGCACACACACATGCACACACACACACACACACACAACACACACACACACACACACACACACACACATACTCGGATAACTGTAACAATATACAGAGTACATGTTTACCACTTTATATAGGCCAAAGTATGTAGAATATACACCAATGTTGGACTGGAGTGTATTCATTTTTACAGATATTTATACTGAATGAAGATCTGAGACAAGCCACGAGCCAGAAACACAGCAGAGGTACGTATGTATGCATATAGGTATATAGATTAAATGGACATTATCATCGCGGAGATCACCTTGACAATCATCATCTAGGTGGCTGGCTGCGGCATGGGCAAGATGAAGAATCAGAAACGACACTTGAAAAACTACTGGCTATGAACTCACGTCTGGTTGGGCAACAGGCGTTGGATTTGATAAAATATGAGGTACGAAAGTATCCCAAATTCCTCAGTGGCCAATATGTATCTTAACCATAATTGAGCGTAGAGCTTTCTTCTCCAATTTTTCCAAGGTAGCATGGTGAAATTCATGTGATTACATAACATTAACTGCACAAAAACCTGAGAATTAACGCTTTGATTAGGGTATTTACAAATTATTTATTTAATGTGTTCACACACACAAACATACACGCACACACACATGCACTCACACACACACACACACACACATACATGCACACACACATACACTCATGCACACACGTGGATATAATACAGTATAATAATATATTCAGTGTACGAACATATGCACATGCATGCATACATTGTGTATATACGTGTGCATGTGGTTTGCACTGCAGGTGTTTGCATGAGAACAGCACATTGCTGTCTGTACCATTATGGTGTACAGTGGACACTCTGAATGAAGGACACTTTAGAGCAGCCTTTTTTGTCCTTTGTAAGGAGATTGACTGTCCACTTTGGGGAATTAAAGTGTATATTGGAACTATAGGGAGAAAATATTTTGGGAATGGCCTCAAACTGTGTACTTTGTAGAGAGTTTGTCCTTGTTTTGGAGTGTCCACTATCAGAGATTTCACTGTATTCTGAATAACTTCACTTGCTTTGACATTTAAAATAAAATTTCATGATCAGTTCTTTTTAAATGCCTTCAGAAACGCTTAAAAGATCGAGACTCCAGACATAAAGATGAGGTGGCTGCCTTGGAAGAGCGTGTCTTGAGCTTGCTGAGAGAGAATGAAGCTGCTCAAACTGACAAGAAGGATCATGTTACTGCAAGAAAAGACATTGAAAAATTACATCGTGAAAATTAAATTAAAATTTTAATGCTGAAAGAGAGGTATGTGGGATGTGCAACACCCTTGTGTATGTTTGGGGCGTATGTGTGTGTACGTACGTGTGTACGTGTGTGTGTATGTGTGTGCACATGTGTGTGCATGTGTGTGTGCATGTGTATGTGTCTGCTTGCATACAAATGTACATGACATGCAAATGAAATGATTGTAAATGAGTTTGGTGAATTTGAAACCATTATATAATGTGAAGTCACCAGAACATTTCAAATGTGAGGGTCTGTCAATAAGTACTTGGGTTAGTGAATACTCCTGGTTAGTAAGTACCTGGGTTAGTGAATACTCCTGGTTAGTAAGTACCTGGGTTAGTGAATACTCCTGGTTAGTAAGTACCTGGGTTAGTGAATACTCCTGGTTAGTAAGTACCTGGGTTAGTGAGTACTTCTGGATAGTAAGTACCTGGGTGAGTGAATACCTGGATTAGTGAGTACTGTACTCGCTCTAATTATCCGAACATTCTAATATCCTGAACAGTCTGTTTTTGATTATTTTGCCTTTCAAATGGGTTGCATGAACAGGCCAAATGCAAACATTTCTTATCATTCTATTTAGCCAAACAGTCATGTGCAGGCTATAGTGATGCCAAATCAAGATGGAAAAAATGGCCAGCCTCGTACCATGTCTTCGTCCAATCGACTGCAAGCTGTGCCTTCTTTGGCCTATCTGGTTTGCGCTTAGGAGGCTTAGAGCTCATTTTCGATGGAATTGAAGCGGGGCTACAACTAACATTAGAGCGAAGAGGATTTTTGACAGTGAAAGACTATACTAATAGCTGTTTGCTCGTCGATCTAAAACCCTCCATTTTCCCAAATGAACCATGTAGTGGAATAAAGTTTACATTCTATTAACGCCGACTGACCCTTTTTAGAATTAATTTATGGTCATTTAGATAATTGGAGCGGGTATGGTACCTGGGATAGTACATACTTGGTTTAGTGAATACCTGAGTTAGTAAGTACTCTTGGTTAGTAAGTACCCATTACTCTGTCCCTACCTCATGCAATACCATTTAAAGCACCTTATAATAGTATAATCACTCCGATAGTGAGTACCTATTTTGCCTTTCCTCGAGGTACTATCCAAGTTCAACTGTTACAGTAGGACTAGTTTGTGTAAAATTACTATTCATTGTTGCTTCCTACACTCCACGAAGTAGGGAGATGCTTTTACTTGCAACTTCGTATATGTCTGTTTCTGCACTGTTGTCTTCTGCACAGCCTCACCACACTCCAGAGGAAAATTGATCAGTTTCAAAAGTTACTACGTCACAGTCTTTCCAAACTTGATGGATATTGTATTTTATATTGTATATTATAATTATGTATATGTATGTTTGTGTATTTGTGTATTAAAGTGCTAACTGTTGAAGTTTCTCTTTTTTATGTTTTTATACACATCAGATTCTGTTTGTGCATGCATGTGTGTGTGTGTGTGTGTGTGTGTGTGTGTGCGTGTGCGTGTGTGTGTGTGTGTGTGTGTGCATGTGTGTGTGTGTGTGTGTGTGTTGTGTGTGTGTGTGTGTGTGTGTGTGTGTGTGTGTGTGTGTATGTGTGTGTGTGAGTGTGTGCACAAGTACCTTGTAAATCTTTATACATACCTTCTTTATAGCAAGCAGACAGAGTCAAAAATAGAGAAACCCATAAAAGAAATCCAATAAATGAAGAAATCACACATTTAGTGATAAAAGAATTTACATTTTTATTCCCTTCATCAATTTATGTACACTATACAGTCATTGTAGTTAATCCAACATTCTCTCTAATTGCAGACACGGTCACCATACTACAGTATGTTGAGAGGCGATCACTCTGTAATCTGACATTTTTTCCACCCTGATGTATGATTTATTAGAATTGTTATTACAAATTGGATGTGTGTTATTGTTATTATGCATCATTGTATGTAGAAGTTAGTGAACAGTAAAATGTCTGTATATTGTAGTCCGACAAGTATTTCTACGTGTAATCCGATCATCTTATACAGTTGTGAATGTTTAATCCAACCTTTGATAATCAAGAACCTTTAAATAGTACTATCCAGCTGCAGCAGGTGGTATAATGCATACCCAATGTACAGTGCATTGTTTACAACATTAATTTTGTTAATCCAGCTTCGATCGATCTTTTATATAATATAATATTATAGTGCTACAAAAATTAATGTAACCATATGCAGCTAGATTATGTATATGTAGTCACGACTGTATATATAATAATATATTTAGAGTCACTCTGCATAATTATGTGGGTTGATATATTATTATTATATAGAGCATGTGTACACATATAATCACATTCAAAAACATATCATTTATGGCACCAGTCATACATGCAGTCATTTTTATACAAATATAATATTGTAACAACCTAAGCGTTGTACGTATATAGATTGCTTTTGCTATATTAATATTATACCATTCCAATTGCATATAAATGCTGTCTCGCATTAATTGTTAAACATGTGAATAACAATTAGTGACAAATTTAAATTCAAAATGCAAATTATGTCAAAAATATACAGCAGCTACGTGCATATATAATTATATTACGAAATAAATTATGACTACTATATAATATCTGCAGTATATATTATATACTAGGAACATATACAAAATATTGATCTGTTCAATGTACATTATAATAAACACATACTCGCACGAACACTACAGATTGGAAAAGGTATAGCTGCTATGGGTACTATAAATGGTGATCCAAGTCATGATCATTGATAACTATGGCCCCATTTACATGTATCCGGATACCCTTGTAAACGTATACTTTTGAAGACGTTTACACAGACTATTTAGTACACAAAAACGCCGAATGTGGATACTGCGTAAACGGATACCTAAGTGGATACTCTATAAATGCATGCATTGATCGTTTCGATCGCTTTTGTGTAAATAAGTTGTAAACACATTCAAAAGTATACGTTTATAAAGGTATCCGGATACATGTAAATGGGGCCTAAATATATCTGTATATAAAATGTGCACTGATGCATAGTGCATAGCATATAGACACAAGTAATATTAGAGATTGCAAAGTGCCACGATGGTGTCCCTCTCTTTCTGGAGGGTGGCAATACACATTGCTCTTAATATTCGCATGTCAGCTTCCTCTGTTGCTATGGGCAACCGAGTGACTTGGGTTCTCACAGTGTATACTACATCGACTGATCCTCCTTCCACGAGGTTGAATCCCACAGGAAATGCAAAGTTTGGGCTGATTTTGGATACTGAATAAAATTTTGAATTGATTAAGATATGCTTAGAGGATTCAATTTGCTCTTCAGCCTGTTTGCGTATCTTGTGATAAATAGCAAGATTCTCTGCATCTGAACACAACTCGTCCCCTTTATCCTTCACACCATGCATATGGACACCAGCAAGGTGTGCAAACAGGAGGTTGTGTACTTCAGGGAAACTGCAGCCAGCATCATCATCTCGTATGGTTTGCAAGATCTCCTCGTATAACTTATATAGTCTTTTTACAAAGCTGCTGGCAATGTTGTAAGCCTGTCGTGCCTCTTCAATTGCAACTGTAGCTGTCCTTAACATGAACATAGTAGGACTCACAGTAGCTGCCAGAAGTCTGTGTAAGGTAAATGTGCTAATGCTTCTGTCAGTTAAATCAAAAACTTTCTCGAGGCACCCAATGAACTCTGTTTGGGCTACTACAGCTTCCTTAGCAGCTGATTTAAAGCTCTCAAAAACTGTTTGTGTTTTACTTTCCTGTGTACCCCTTGAATGCCCATCACAAAGTGCTGCCCAGTACGCTTGCTTCTGTGACGGTATGAATAAAATCTTTTCAGTATGTTCTTTTGTTAACTTTGTCTGTTGCTGCTTTAGTTGGTCATTTTCTCTCCTCAGTTGTTGCTTTACTTTTTGATGCTCAGTTTCCTGTCTCTGTGACTTGCGCTCAAGTTCTTGAAAAGTGGACAAACTGTGTCCCCATTGCTCACTCAGTATGGACATCTACAGTACGCGTGAGAATACACACACAATTGTGTAAGTATGTTTGTACAGTACATACTGTACATCCAGCATCCTTGCACTTACAAATTGCTGGACAAGTTTAAGTTTACACATACATAATCTGTTACATGCATAATACACATTTGTGTGATGTAGTGGTCAAGTTGGACTGTGTGCGTGCGTGTGTGTGTGTGTGCATGTGTGTGTGTGTGTGTGTGTGTGTGTGTGTGTGTGTACGTGTGCGTGTGTATGTCGTGTGTGTGTGTGTGTGTGTGTGTGTGTGTGTGTGTGTGTGTGTGTATGTGCGTGTGCATGTGTGTGTGTGTGTGTGTGTGTGTGTGTGTGTGCGTGTGTGTGTGTGTGTGTGTGTGTGTGTGTGCATGTGTGTGTGTGTGTGTGTGTGTGTGTGTGTGTGTGTGTGTGTGTGTGTGTGTGTGTGTGTGTATGTGCGTGTGCGTGTGCATGTGTATGTGCGTGTGCATGTGTGTGTGTGTGTGTGTGTGTATGTGTGTGTGTGTGTGTGTGTGTGTGTGTGTACATGTGTGTGTGTGTGTGTGTGCGCGCGCGTGTGTGTATACATGTGTATGTGTATGTGTGCGTGTGTGTGTGCTTGCATGCATGCATGTAGTCCAGACAACCCATACCTCGTCATCCTTCTCCTTCATGTTTTGTTGCATGTCCTCAATTGTTCTCAACAGCTGTTCTTTCTCTTCTTCATACCTTCCAGATGCAGTTTCTCTGTCATGCCTTTCTTGTTCAAACTCGTCTTTGTTCAGGTGAAGCTGTATTGAAGGAGGATAAACTATAATGCAATCATGAAGTATGGAAAAGGAGGTGGTACAGGAATGAGCTCACTTGAAGCTGAATAGCCTGACATTGATCCTACGAAGATGTAGAGAAAGGTAAATGAGTATGTGTGCTATTATTGAGTTGTGATAGTACTTCATATGTAGGATTGACACAGAAAGAACATGGCCACCATACATTAGCACAAATTCATTGTCACACAAAAACTTGTCAATGAGTATGTTAACATGCACTCATAGAAACACATACTACACTGAAGATGCACTAGTCTGGCCTGCTACGACCGTCCCCCGGCGCGTACGTGGGACGGTCGTAGCAGGCCAGCCTAAAGATGCACATACATGCACACACACCCATGCCCACACACACTAATGCATCACACACACATACACACACATACACACACACACACATACACACACACACACACACACACACACACACACACACATGCATACACACATGCACATGCACACACACACATGCACACACACTTGTAACTCATGGAGATCCCTCTCGAGTTGATTCTTCTCTTCATTACTTGTTCTCAGTTCTCTAGTAATCTTCACTTCATGTTGAAATCTACTATCTATTTCCTCTCTTGCATCATCAAGTTCCTCTCTGACAGCATCAAGTTCCTCTCTGACAGCATCAAGGCCCTCGGTTAGCTTGTGGTTGCTTGACTGAAGGCTGGACACTGTTTCCTATATAAAGAAAACAAGTATGTAATCTCACAGCAAATACCCCACCTGTGTACAGTGACCACTTGTGTATACAAGGACCACCTGTGTACAAGGACCACCTGTGTACAAAGGCTACTATGGCCTGGCACAAGGACCACCTATGTATTTAAAATGGATGTATGATTGCTGAACACATGCAACTCCTCTCCTTTAGCATTCACCATACGCACACGGACACCAGCAAGGTGTGCAAACAGGAGGCTGTGTTCTTCCGTGAACCCATGGCCAACATCATGACCTTGTATAATGTGCATGATCACACACACACACACACACACACACACACATACACACACACACACACACACACACACACACACACACACACACACCTGCAGTCTACTCTTCTCTTCTACTGTTGCTCTCAGTTCTCTGGTCATCTTCACTTCATGTTGAATTCTAGCATCTATCTCTTCCTTTGCAGCATGGAGTTCTTTGCCTAACTTGTGGTTCATTGCATCTAAGCTGGATACCGTTTCCTATGCAAAGTGAGTAGATCCAATTAACACAGACAAAGAAAATACACAAAGAAAATACAAACGATCACATAATATTTAAGGAGATAAATTTTAATGGATTCGAGGTATGATGAAGGTGCATAGAAAGGTCTGTCTATAGTGGTCACTGTATAAAGCAGTCACCTGTCTACAGTGGTCACTGTATAAAGCAGCCACCTGTCTACAGTGGTCACTGTATAAAGCAGCCACCTGTCTACAGTGGTCACTGTATAAAGCAGCCACCTGTTTACAGTGGTCACTGTATAAAGCAGCCACCTGTCTATAGTGGTCACTGTATAGAGCAGCCACCTGTCTACAGTGGTCTCTGTATAAAGCAGCCACCTCTCCATAGTGGTCACTGCATGTATAAAGCAGCCACCTGTCTACAATGGTAAACATATGGACCAACATAGATAGCTCGAATTTTTGTAAATTGTCCCATTTAGAG
>CAUJGJ010000434.1:704116-721616 GCA_963170055.1 Halisarca cf. caerulea
CTTGAGCAGAAGGTCTGGAGGTTTTGGGCGGAACGATTCCAACAAGAGCTTCTCTTTGTAAGTAATCAGCGAACTAGTCATCTTTTGCTCTTGGATTACCAATATAATTTTGCTAATTTATTATAAACTATACAGTATACGTTATACAGTACTACAAGTATTAAATTATTGTTATATTAGACCAGATATAGACTCATAAAAGACGTTAGTCTAACAAGCTAGCCTGTTAGACTAAAAAGACGTGTGTCAATGGTGTTAGTCTAACTAGCTAGCCCGTCTCCGCAAGCGCCCTACGGGCGAGAAGGGGCGGAGACGGTCTAGCTCACATAGAGATTAGTTCACACCTCGAACTGGGGCTAGCGTAGTCCGCATTTTCAAAAATCGGACTACGCAAGACCAAGGCGATTGTGCTCAATCGTTCGAAGGTTAGGGCTTTAATTAACACTCATGCGAAGTGGCGACGTCGAGTACAAGTGTGGATTATCAGTCCACGTACAAGTGGTATGCCTTGCGAACAAATTCATTTCTGTGCACGTAGATCTCGTGTCGGTTTTCGTCCATGGTGGAGCCACAGCAATTGTGCAAACGTTTCTGCCGTGGCAAAGAACCCTTTGGTGGCACTGTCAAAGTATTCCTGAATGACCCTAAAGACACTCTTTCCAGATGTGGCAAGCTGTTACTGTCTGTTACAGGGATCGATATAACCATAGAGAAGCATGACAGCTTGTCTTACGCCTGTAAGCTGTGCTTTGAGACCTTGGAGCAGATCGAGAAAAGAGAACGAAGTGTAGCTGAATCTAAAGCCATCATAGGGGAGAAAGCTAAAGCAGCCGAACAGTTTTTCTCTGCAGGCAAGAGATCCCGCATACCAGTACGAAGTCCAGCTGCTGTGTATACGCCGACCAGGTCCGACACGAGATCTACGTGCACACAAATGAATTCGTTCGCACTTCTACTCGACGTCGCCACTTCGCATGAGTGTCAATTGAGGCTCTATCCTTCGAACGATTGAGCACCATCGCCTTGGTCTTGCGTAGTCCGATTTTTGAAAATGCGGACTACGCTAGCCCCAGTTCGAGGTGTGAACTAATCTCTATGTGAGCTAGACCGTCTCCGCCCCTTCTCGCCCGTAGGGCGCTTGCGGAGACGGGCTAGCTAGTTAGACTACAATGGTGTGTGTACGTGTGTGTGTGTGCGTGTGCGCGTGTGCGTGTGTGTGTGCGCGCGCGTGTGTGTGTGTGCCTGTGTGTACGTGTGTGTGCCTGTGTGTGTGTGTGCGTGTGTACGTGTATGCATGCATGTGTGCATGTACATTTGTGTATTTGTTTGTATGTTTAAATTAAATTTGTGCATACATGTGTTTGTGCTTGGGTATGTACGTGCGTGCATGTGTGCATGTTTGTACTAGGGTGTACATTGCTCACAGATCAAATGTATGTGTATTTGTGTGTTGAGAATAACGCATATATATGTATATGTATAACACTAGCAAAAATATATTATATGCATGGCTATATATTATGTTTAATATTATTTCCATTTTGTGTTACAAACCAACGCAATGTGTGTTTTAATGTTTGTCTACTATTATTTGCTCTTTTTCTTGTTTTTCCATTTAATTTAGAAGAAATTAGAATAGCAGGAAGCCAGGAAAGTAAATTTGGAAGAGCCAATAAGAGATAAGGAGAAGGCAGAAGCTGATTGGAAGAGGCAGATTGAAGACCTCCACAGCCAACTTCGATCTCTTACTGGAAGTATGTAATTTTTCAGTACCTTTGTCACAATGTGTGAATTTATGTGTGTGTGTACGTGCATGCGTACGTGTGTGTGTGTGTGTATGTGTGAGCACAAGTACACTGTAAACGTTATATGCGCACTTCTTCCACCCCGATGTATGCTTTATTAGAATTATTATTACAAATTAAATTGGATGTGTGTTATTGTTATTATGCGTCATTAATTGGGCGTAAAAGTTAATGAACAGCAAAATTTCTGTATATTATAGTCCGACAAGTAATTCTATATAGTCTGACCATTTTATAATATATAATTATGAGGTACAGAGAGTATGCTTAGAGTACGTCCTCAGTAATTTGAAATTCTTTGTTAAAGTCCCATGCACACATGCGTGTCAAGAGAAAGGTTCCTATATTGTTGGGTGACAGTTAAACTAATAAATTATTATACGTATAATATTATGTTGCTAGAAAATTATGAGTGTGAAACACTCTTTCACCGTATTTTAATAATAATAATAATATCATATTTATAGGGTATAGGGTATAGGGTATTCTTATTTAACCTGGGGAACCTTTAGCCAGAGGCTACTGTAAGTGGCACCCAGAAAGTATCATAAAGCATCATATTCGATCCTCCATGTTTCAGGTGCATGCTTATTCGTGCAATTATATATTCACCAAGGTTTTGCATGGTGACTATAATACGAAAATTCTTCGCGTATGCCGCCATTTTCTATCATATGATGTCACTGTTAACTGCTAAAGTGCTAAACATGAAAGAATTTAGCAAAAATCTCCCTTCATTGCTTGCCTCATGTCATGGCCAGTATGTGCAGTACAGTCAAACTTGTTTACAACGACACCCTTGGTGCCACTAAAATGTGCTGTTATAACCAAGTTGTTGTTGTAACCAGAACATTTAGTATATACAGAGGCCATTGAATCCGTTCCTGTCATGTGTGTTGTTGTAAAGAGGTTGATGTTGCAAACAGTGACTTTGTAACCAAGTTTGACTGTACATTATAACATGCAGTGGATTGCATGAGCGACAGATATAGAACAGGTCACGTGCAGGAAGTATATTTGTAGTAATGCCCTGTAAAATTAGGTTGCAATTGGCAACTATATTATGTACATACAGGATGCACTTTATAATATGATATTAGCCATTAGAATATATGTAGACACATATACAAAATAAGGACATCAATTTGACTAAAGGAAATCTCAATGACACTTGCAGGCCAGGGTTAACACTAGTCTCTCGTAGCCAGACCCTACTGGCCCATGTGCACATGGCGTGTGTGGGTGCTTGAGGATAGGGTCTGGTTCATGAGACTATAGGTTATCAGTGGTGATCTCCTATATTTAGTAAGACACACACACACACACACATGTACACACACACACACACACACACACACACACACACACACACACACACACACACATGTACACACACACACACACACACACACACACACACACACACACACACACGTACACACACACACACACACACACACACACACACACACACACACACACACACACGTACACACACACACACACACACACACACACACACACACACACACACACACGTACACACACACACACACACACACACACACACACACGCACACACACACACACACATACACATACAATAAAAGCTAGCTATGGGGATACGATGGTGGTGCAAGGTCAAGAAGGACTATATCGCCATGGCTAGGTCGGTTTATATGTACTTTTTGGTGCATGAACAGCTATCAAGTGCAAGTTTGCATAGGGGTGTCCATGTCGCGTCCACCATCTTCAGTCATGACAACGAGTTTCACTCAAAAATATACATGTAGTTCGTTGCACTAAAAGGTACTGGATTAAAGAGGTGCTGAATTAACAAATCTTCTTACAATGCACTGTGCACATTGGGTAGGCATTTCTACTGGCTGGATAGCAAGGGTTCTGGATTATCAAAGTTCGCCTTATAGGCGTTTGCGTTTGCATAACCCTTGAACGTTTGCGTTCGTGATGAATTAGAGAATCATAACTGCATATGCGTATAATAAATTTAATAGATTTAATATTTGTAGTACCGTATACCGTACTGTACAGTTTATGATAAAACTGGCAAAATTATTATTGGCAACCCGAGCTAGAGCAAAGATGGCTAGCTCACTGGTTACCTACAAAGAGAACTTTTTGCAGGCATGTTTTCTCCCAAAACCTTCAGACCTACTGCTTGAAGAAGAACTAAACCACGGAGCGTTTGGCGTTGTTCACAAAGGAGTGTTTAGAGACCGTCCTGTTGCCGTCAAGAAGATTCATAAGTTACTGTTTGACGCACCTATTTCCGAGGAAGAGATAAAAAGCAAAATAAAAGAGTTCAAGAAAGAAGCCGACATGTTGGAAACCGTGCAACACCCACACGTAGTGGAGTCTCTTGGCGCCTTTTACGACCCAGAGACCCGCGAGCCGATTCTAGTCATGGAGTTAATGGCTATGGATTTGAGAACGTTTTTGAAGAAACATGAAGGACAGGAAACGCTAAAAGTATCAAAGCAGGTGAAAATCTGCTTCCAAATTGCTCTTGGCCTGCAATACCTCCACCACTTGTCCCCACCTCTTGCTCACCGAGACCTCAATGACAAAAACGTCTTGTTAGCTGAAGACGGTACAGTGAAGATTGCAGATCTCGGACAGTCCAAGTATAAGGACATGAAACAAATATATTTTAATTCCACAGCACCGGGTAACATCAGTTTTATGCCGCCCGAGACCTTCGGTGATAAACCTCACTACACAGAGAGTGTGGACATCTTCTCCCTCGGAGTTCTTGCTGTGGAGGTTGCCACTCAATCATTCCCTTCTGTTGGAATGATAGGAATTGGCACAACGCCCGAAGTAGAGCGAAGAGCAAACGACTTGAAGAAGATGGGAGACGATCACCCTCTAAAGCCTCTTGTGCTGAAATGCCTAAAAGACAACTACAAGGAGCGACCAGACATAGATCATGTTGTACATGTTGTCACTATATCTGATCCAGAAATCTGCATCGTAAGTCATTGCAATGGCATGTGTATAGTGGTGATTCTCAGGTCTCTCAGTTAGGGGGGTGGGGATGCACTTCTATGTTATATGGGTACTACTTGTTTCAGTCACACCGTGCACCTCTAGACAGCACACAGGAAGCCTGCAAATATAATATTTACCCATTCTATATTGTCATAAAATTGAATGCACAAAGCCAGGGCTGCATACAGGATTCGGGGCTGGGGGGGGCATGGGGCAAATTGACCATCCTAAAATCTTAGGGGGGCAACGCAATATAGGTGTGTATAGGTATACAGAGACTGGGGTGGGGGGTATTATACAGTAGGTAACAATGCTATGTACAATTCAAGGGGGTTAAGGGATTGGTGACAGTGGTCCTGATTTCATTACATACAATTTCTCTTGTTTTGTGTCTTGCGTGTTTGGGTGGGTGTGGTTGGTGTGGACTCGTGACGTGAGTGTGGGCGTGTGCGTACGTGTGTGGTGTGTGTGTGTGTGTGTGTGTGTGTTTGTGTGTGTGTTCAACCTTAATGTAACCCATCCATGTAACAATGTACCACCCATCACATTAAAGTTGTAAAGTCTTATATAATAATATAGTAACTATAATAATAATAATTATTATATAATAAAGGTACATTGGTATCACAAATGTGGCACAAGGGCTAGCCTTCAGTAATCTCTGTAGACAGGTAATCCTTGTTCATTGTACACAGGTGGTCCTTGTGTACAGGTAGTCCTTGTGTACAGGTGGTCCTTGTGTACAGGTGGTCCTTGTACACAGGTGGTCCTTGTATACAGGTGGTCCTTGTACACAGGTGGTCCTTGTACACAGGTGGTCCTTGTACACAGGTGGTCCTTGTACACAGGTGGTCCTTGTATACAGGTGGTCCTTGTACACAGATGGTCCTTGTACACAGATGGTCCTTGTACACAGATGGTGTCTTTAAGACAGGTTTCACTGTATACTAAACACATGTAATTTGAGTTAAAAACTTGTGGGGCTGCTGTATAAAGTATTATTATTGAAGAGTATTTCCTGCTACAGCTACGTATATATACATTCATTGAACACAATGTTTTGTGTCTCTATTAGAGGGCACCTCCAAAAGGCAGCCACCTCTTTAGCAGGACACCACTGCTCTGTTCCATTTGGAATCCCTCACATGTACATTTGAATCCTTTTAAATTTAGACACCTCCTTATACAGGACAGCTTACTGTGGTCCCAATGGTGTCCTCATTATAGAGGTTTCACTGTACAGGACTGTTTACTGTGGTCCCAATGGTGTCCTTATTATAGAGGTTTCACTGTACAGGACTGTTTACTGTGGTCCCAATGGTGTCCTTATTATAGAGGTTTCACTGTACAGGACTGTTTACTGTGGTCCCAGTGGTGTCCTTATTATAGAGGTTTCACTGTACAGGACTGTTTACTGTGGTCCCAGTGGTGTCCTTATTATAGAGGTTTCACTGTACAGGACTGTTACTGTGGTCCCAATGGTGTCCTTATTATAGAGGTTTCACTGTACAGGACTGTTTACTGTGGTCCCAGTGGTGTCCTTATTATAGAGGGTCCACTGTACAGGACTGCTTACTGTGGTCCCAGTGGTGTCCTTATTATAGAGGGTCCACTGTTACAGTACAGGACTGTTTACTGATGTGCACAAATTTACAACATTTGTCAAAGTTTGTTGTTGTAAATTAGTGGAGATAGACTCGGCTTGACCTACTATAAATGCCACCATAACGTTAACAATTGGTAAATACTCACAGTAAGGATAAAACACCTCAGCGTGTATAAACGTGACTAGAATACTAAAATAGTAAAATTTGTATTAAAACTAGTGTTGATGAAAAGTACTTATCATTCATGTAAACAGTAAATAACAACATATATATTTACACAGTCTATGTAGGATAGTGCATGCATGTACACATTTACGTACAATAACTATATTGTTGTCACTATTGTTGTTATTGTTGTTGACATTGTTGTTATTTACGCTCTCTGGTACCGCAATATACATGATCTACAGCACAGTCTGGAGTCAGCTTATAAAGAAGTCTCTAGTTTACGAGAAGAATTGTATTTTGCGAAGATGGAGATTAAAGAGAGAATGGAGCATGAGGCGAAAACTATGAAAGTGCTGAAGAAGAGTGATGAAGAGAAGAGGAAACTCACCGGAAAGGTTGCAGATTTGCAGGTGTGTGTGTGTGTGTGTGTGTGTGTGTGTGTGTGTGTGTGTGTGTGTGTGTGTGTGTGTGTGTGTGTGCATGCATGCATGCGTGCGTGCATGCGAGCGTGCATGAGTGCGCGTGTGTATGTATGCATGCATGTGTATTTCCATATGTCCATGCATGCCTGTGTGTTTCCCTGTGAACACAGCATGTATAAATGATTATAATATATATATATATATATATATATATATATATATATATACGTATATATACATATTTGTTAACCTACACAAACCATGCATGTCACATGTGACTCTTTATAATCCATTACCTACTTTACAGGGACAGCTCTCCAGTAGTCGTGTGAAAGTTAATGAAGTGACAAATCGTCTTCTTACTGCCAGAGGAGAAGCAATGAAATGGAAAGATTCTTTCAAGTCCGCTCAGAAGGAATTCGATATTGCAAAGAAGGAGATTGACTTTAGAATTCAACATGAAGAGAAAATCACTATAGAACTGAGTGCAAGTAATGAAGAGAAGAGTAGACTGCAGGTGTGTGTGTGTGTGTGTGTGTGTGTGTGTGTGTGTGTGTGTGTGTGTGTGTGTGTGTGTGTGTGTCTGCATATGTGTATGTGTGTGTGTGTGTGTGTGTGTGTGTGTGTGTGTGTGTGTGTGTGTGTGTGTGTGTGTGTGTGTGTGTGTGTGTGTGTGTGTGTGTGTGTGTGTGTGTGTGTGTGCATATGTGTATGTGTATGAGTGTGTCAGACTTTTACATATGTCCTATTTTTATGTGTACATATATGTATATGTATGCCTATCTCTGTATTATAGGATCAATGCCAGGTGCTGCAAGTCAAAGTTAGCAAGGCTAAGCTTTTTATTACTTTTAAAAATGGTGCCAAATATTTAAAGGTTTGTTGTTCATTTTCCTTCAATACAGCTTGAACTCAACAAAGAAGACTTCGAACAAGAAAGGCATGACAGAGAAACAGCAGCTGGAAGGTATGAAGAAGAGAAAGAACAGTTGTTGAAGACTATTGAGGACTTGCTACAAAACATGAAGAAGAAGAATGATCAGGTATGGGTTGCTCTGACTATACCACACAAGCATGCACACACTTATGTATGTTTATATGCATGCATGTACGCATGCCAGCAAACACACACACACACACACATCAAGCACACGCCAAGCACACAACAGTGGCGATGTACAGAGTACACGTTTACCACTCTATAGGCCAAAGTATGATAGACTTATGCACTAAAGCTGGTGTGCATTCATTATACAGATATATAGACCGAGTGAAGATCAGAGACTTACAAAGAGCCAGAAACACAGCAGAGGTACACAGATTTAATGGACCTTGTTGTCATGGAGATTAACTTTACAATCATCACCAGGTGGCTGGCATAAGCGAGATGAAGAAGAGAAGGGGACGACTTCAGAACTACTGGCTATGAACTCCCGTCTGCTTGAGAGCAACACATCACAAATGATTGCATATGAGGTACATCTCTCATTTTCCTCGAGGTATCGTATTTATAATTGTCTGTCGGGTTTTCTCTCTGAAACCTTTCCATGGTGGCATGGTGAATTCTTTGTGACCGTATAAATTTGGTACACTGCACTAACAGCTGGGAATTATTGCTTCGATTATATATATTGTTTGTAGTATGTTTATTGTGTTCACACACACACACACACACACACACACACACACACACACAAATACACACACACATGCACACACACACACACACACACACACACACACACACACAAGTGTGTGTGTGTGTGTGTGTGTGTGTGTGTATACATGTGTAGAGTTTCTGTTGACATGTCATTATACTGTATATCATGAGAAGTTTGCATACGTACAGTAATAGATTGCAACTTGGTATTATTCACAAAATGTTTGACTTATAGAATTTCAACCAGCAATATTATAGCATTTTTTCACACGCAATCTTTCTGGTATTGCACACACTAATTTTCGTGGGATGAAACTTCTGCGGATTGGCAATTTTCGTGGTTAGGTATTTATTATCACGGTTTTTATGTTCCTCTATTGAATTGATATAGCTGACAACCAGTTAGACGTGTGCGTCCTTCTCTGTGGTGAGTAGGACTGCTCTATCTCTGCTGATCTGATGGCAATTTGCTCACAATATTTGATGCCGTTGCATAAGACCCTGACGTATATTTATGCAGGTTTAGAACTTTCGTGTATGGCTTCCAATTTGCAAAAAACGCAAATTTAAAAGTTTCATCTCATGAAGATTTGAGTGCGTACGGTATAAAGTGACGTACAAACACACGTATTTGTTCACATGTGAAATGAGACATATCAAGCTGCCTGGGTACTTGCACACAAATGGGGGGGAGGGGGGGGGGGGGGTTACCCTGAAACTACCACAGTCACTGTGGATGCCACTTGATATAGCCTATGGCTAAAGACTCCCCAGTCTGAATAAGTTACCCAGATACCCTGATACTCTGACTTCTTCCATGTGCTCGTGTAGGTTATAGTTGCATATGTATATATGCACATCTTGTGGTTATGTGTGGATGGGGATACAGTTTTCAGTGTGCATGTGTGTACATACATGTGCACTGTAGGTACTTGTATGAGAACAGCACATTATTGACTGTACGTATTTGGTGTAGTTTCTGCATTAATTTATTTGCATCGACGTTTAACACAAAATTTCAATGTATTCTTCTTGAATACCATCAGAAACGATTGAAAGATCGAGACTCCAGACACAAAGCTGAGGTGGCTGCCTTGGAAGAACGTGTCTCACACTTGCAGAGAGAGAACGAAGTAGCTGAAACTGGCAGGAAGGATCTCATTTCTGCAAGAAAGGAAATAGAAGAATTACATCGTGAAAATGCTGAGAGAGACAAGCAGATGAAATCTTTGCAGGTGAGACTGTTCCTCATGTAGGAATCATGTAGAGGTGCTTGCGTGCATGTGGTGTAGTGTGTGTGTGCACACATGTGTGTGTGTGTGTTAGTGTGTTTGTGTGTGTGTGCATGTGGTGTAGTGTGTGTGTGCACATGTGTGTGTGTGTGTTTGTGTGTTTGTGTGTGTGTGCATGTGGTGTAGTGTGTGTGTGCACGTGTGTGTGTGTGTGTGTGTGTGTGTGTGTGCGCGTGCATGCGTGCGTGTGTGCATATGTGTGTGTGCACATGCTAGCATGTGTCCATACAAATGTACTTGTGCAATTGAAATGATTTCTTTGTGAATGAGTTTGGTATGTCTGTACCCATAGGCGAAAGTCATTAAAATATTGAGTCCCTATACAAACTTTTGTATGCTGGTTGGAGTCAGTCAACATTTGACCATTATAATCTCAGACGCAATGAATGCGGTAGCTATTGGGTTTGCGATAACGTGCAGACCTCATGACATGCATGGCTACTTCAAAGGGTTATACCGCAGACTCGGGTTATAAGAAGTGAACACCATTAATAGGCACATACTCATGTCCCGTTGGTATATAATGGAGGTATACTAGCAAATGCTGCATTCTTACGTACACTGCATGCTTCCTTGCTACTCAGCCATGATAGGCACATGTGCTTATGAACCAGAGTCTACGGTGTGTGTGTATGTGTGTGTGTGTGTGTGTGTGAGTGTGTGTGTGTGTGTGTGTGTGTGTGTGTGTGTGTGTGTGTGTGTGTGTGTGTGTGTGTGTGTGTGTGTGTGTGTGCATATGTATGTACATACATACACATGTTACTGAAGAAGCCTGATGGATGAGACACACCTCAATTGATTATGTATGTGAAAGGAACTGTTATGGATATTTCAATAGAGAAATGTTTAACCGTCACTGTTCAGTGAACTAACCAGAAAGGTTATTATGCTATAACTAGTATTGTTCTTACGTTTAGGAGAAATATCAGAAACAGAAAGATGAAGTGAGTCTATATAGTCATGTTAGCCTGCAAATGAGACTTGTCAGTACGTGTGTGTATACTGTGTATAGTCACATACACTGCATGAATCCTAGTATGTGTGAACTTGCATTTAGTTTATGAAAAGTTAACTTAGTACTTAATAGTCTAGCTATAGCTTGTGTGTGGAATGTTCTTTGATCTAGTTTGTCTGAAATGCTATTTAATCCTTGCTACACTGCATGAGGTAGTGAGATGCTCTTAGGAGTACATGCAAATTTGTGTATGTCTGTTTCCGTACTGTTCTCTTCAACGCAGACTACTACACTGCAGAGGAAATTAGATCTGTTTCAGAAGAAACTTAGTCGCAGCCTTTTCCAAACTTGACAGATATTGTATTGTATATTATATGTTGTATATACATGTATGTATGTGTATTAAAGTGCTAAATGTTGAGCTTTCTCTTTTTATGTTGTTTATACACATCAGATTGTGTTCGTGTAGTCTCGTTCCCAGCCCCACTTCCGCCCTCCATTTTACCCCGTCCGGAATAAAATGGAGGGCGGAAGTGGAGCTGGGAACGAGACTAGTATTCCTGTTGAAACCAAATGTGTAATCAAAACACTTTAATATGGTAGATATAATTATGGTATGATTGCTAACAGCAAACCAATACCAAATGTTATCTAAACCTTGCAACAATCTGTGTTATACCATTAAACTGGCAATTAAGTTCGTTAGTTTAAGTGTAACACACAAACATGTATGCATATATGTGGATCACGCACTTCTACACCCACACACCCACACACGGGCAAGGAGAAATGGCGGAAACAGCGGAAATGGCGGAAATGGCGGAAACAGTGGAAATGCTCTCAGAAAGCATTTGCCACATATTGCTTGACCCCACCCACATGCCCACATACTACACAGTCCCACCTAATGGTCATCATTGTAAATAGTTTATGTGAAGGTGATGTATACACAATTGGCCAAAAGAACACATTGTATTGTAGCAAAACGTATTGTAGGGTATATACGTATTGTGGGGTATATACGTATTGTCAACATAAACATGTTACAGCTAATTGTATTTAATGCAAACATATGCAAAATGCAAACCATGTGTACACTTGCACACATGCACACACACACACACGCACGCACACACACACACACACACACACACACACACACACACACACACGGGTTAATTTTTGGACATGGTCAGTGGCTATGGGCTTTAGCTTTTCAGTATTGTGTGTATATGTGTGTGTGTGTGTGTGTGTGTGTGTGTGTGTGTGTGTGTGTGTGTGTGTGTGTGTGTGTGTGTGTATGTGCACATGGCTTATATTTTGCATATGTTTGCATTAAATACATATAATTTACATTAATACGTTCATATGTTTACAATTCGTATACAGGGGAACTACTCTAATTCAGACCTCCCATTAGTGTGACTGGGTGCCTAGAGTAGTATAGCCATTTGGCCAAAGGCCTGCCCAGGTTAAATAAGCTTCCGTAACAATAACCTTAACCATAATGTGGACACATGCCACTGGAATCAAATAATCTGCTACAATAAGCCCAAGTACACCTTCAACCCCTGAAATGAGGACACCTTGATAATCACAACAGTCCTTTCTGGTCCCAATGTGTCTGGATTAGACGGGTCCACTGTATACCCTACAATATGTCTTGTTACAATACAATGTGTTCTTTTGGTCACTTATACATGTACAGTAACTTCACCCAAACTAGTTACAGTGATGACTGGTAGGTGTGACCATAGTGGATACGTGTGGATATGTGGGTGGGGTCAAACAATATGTGGCAAATGCTTTCTGAGAGTATTTCCACTGTTTCCGCCATTTCCGCTGTTTCCGCCGTTTCTCCTTGCCCCCCACACCCACACCCACACACACACACATACACACACACACATGCACACACACACGTACACACACACACACGTACACACACACACACACACACACACACACACGTACACACACACACTCACACACACACACACACACGTATATACACACACACACACACACATACACACACACACAGCCCTTACAACAATCTGTAATTCCCTCTCTCTTGACTCCCTCTCTTTGTTCAACCCCCCTCTCTCTTGACTCCCTCTCTTTGTTCAACCCCCCTCTCTCTTGACTCCCTCTCTTTGTTCAACCCACCTCTCTCTTGACTCATGCCAGGATTGCAGTACATTATAGCAGTGGCCATGGATTGCATGAGGGACATTGTGCAGGATGCGGACATACTTTATATTTGTAGTAATATTATGTCTTGCATAATCAGCTTGGCAACTACGTATATATACGTATAATTATATGTACATACAGGTAGCACTTTATTAGTCATTAGTATATATATGTGTATATAGACACACTTGGCATTACTATAATTATACAAAATAAGGACATGCAATTTGACTGTAGAAGAAATGTCTATATATATAACACAGGGTTGCAGGCCAGGGTTAACACCAGGCTCCATCGTGTAGCCAGACCCTACTGGCCCATGCATGCACACGGCATGTATGGGTACATGAGTAGGGTCTAGTTCACGAGACTATATAGGTTATAACACTGGTGATCTCCTATATAGTAAAGCACATACACACACACACACAGACACACACACACAGGCAGACACACACACACACACACACACACACACACACACACATGCACATGCACACACATGCACACACACATACACATGCGCACACACACACACACACACACACACACACACACACACACACACACACACACACACACACACACACACACACACACACACACACACACACACACATACACACACACACACACACACACACACACACACACAATGAAAACTAGGGTTACATAACGATGGTGACTAGGTTGGTTTAATGTACTTTTTGGTGGACAGCAAGTGCAAATTTGCATAGGAGTGTCTAGGTTGCTGTCACCAACTTTAGACGGCCATGACCACGAGTTTCACTCATGCAATGTTGTACGTACTAAAATGTGCTGGATTAAAGAGGTGCTGGATTAACAAATCTTCTTATAATGCACTATGCACATCGGGTATACACATTTCTACAGGGTTCTGGATTACCAAAGGTCGCCTTAGGCATTTGTGTTTGCGTAACCTTGAACGTTTGCGTTCGTGATGAATTAGAGAATCATAACTGCATGTGCGTATGATAAATTAAATAGATTTAATATTTGTAGTACCATATACCGTACTGTACAGTTTATGATAAAACTGGCAAAATTATTATTGGCAATCCGAGCAAAGATGGCTAGCTCACTGATTACCTACAAAGAGAACTTTTTACAGAAATGTTTTCTCCCAAAACCTTCAGACCTACCGGCTGCTTGAAGAAGAACTAAACCACGGAGTGTTTGGCATTGTTCACAAAGGAGTGTTTGAAGACCGTCCTGTTGCCGTCAAGAAGATTCATAAGTTACTGTTTGACGCACCTATTTCCGTGGAAGAGATGAAAAGCAAAATTTTGCTTTAATCGATTGTCGCCATGGGGCATCTGGTTGGAGACATGACTCAGTCCTGCAACATCTGCTCACCTCCATCCTCCACCATCTTGACTCCCAAACTGACGTTTACGCAGACCTGCCGGGACACAGGGCATCTGATATATATATAACCCTCCAGCCACCATCCCCCCTCCATCCTTGTTAGTGCTAGCAGACCGGACTTGGTTGTTGTCAATTCCACCTGACGCCAGATCGCCATGTTAGAACTAACTGTCTAGCCCTGTGGCAACACACCTGAGGCAATCCAAGCTGCCCACAACAGGAAGTCTAACAAGGTGGATTACTTGCACCTGATATCAGACCTCACCCGTGGGGGTTGGTCCATCTCCTACTCCACCATTGAGATTGGTTGTCTGGGTCACTACTGCCATAGCTCCCCCGCCGAACTGCACCATAGCTGCAAATTGCTCCTACCAAGCATACCCTGGAGAGATATCCTCACCCGAGCGTCTACCATTGCCATCAACTCATCCCAAACAATCTTCTTGGCTAGGAAACAAGTCTTCTGGCCATCAAATAGGCCTCTTGCATACTAACAATCTTGTAATCATTATATGTACTTACACTATATCATAATCTTTTAGCTTGTTCACTACATTGCCAGTTTTATTCTGTTTTCCACATGTCCACTTCCACACAGATGTTCTGCCAGGACAAAATAGTCCGAACTCATTGTTCATTTTATTTTTTAACCCTGTGTTCGGGATTTCACCTTTATGTTGACTGTGTGTGTTGTGTTGAATTTAAGACATTTCTCCCCCTTACCCATTGATACTCGACCCATAGACACTCTATACTACGTAGCCCAAAAGGAGCATTCCCCATCGACACAATGAGATCCGGGATATCACCCATAGCTTGCTGTCGGAAGTCTGTCACGAAACTACTGTGGAGCCAGTCTTGCAACCACTTGATGGACACACCCTCCGATATGCATCTGCTATTACTGACGACAATGCGAGATCCGACATAATGGCCAAGGGCTTCTGGGGAACCTCTCACCAACGTGCATTTTTTGATGTTAAGGTCTTTAACCCTCATGCACCATCCAACAAGAGGTTCTCCATCCCTGCTTGCTATGCACATCATGAGCAGATCAAGCGGCACATGTATGAACAAAGGATCCAGGACATCGAGCTAGCCTCATTCACACCTTTGGTGTTCAGCACCACTGGAGGCATGAGTAAATCTACAGCGGTATTTTATGGATGTCTGGCTGATAAGATTGCAACAAAGAGAGGACAACCATACTCCACCACTATGACATGGATCAGGTGCATCCTCAACTTCTCCCTGATCAGATCAGCAGTAACATGCCTAAGAGGATCTCGCCACCGGAGATGCCCAAGATTGCCTGATTCGACCACATTGGCCACCAATGAGGCCAGAATCTAATACATCATAATATCATTGACAAATGAACAGACTTACGTATTAATAATATTTATATAGTCTATTATGTAGACGGTTTATTATAGAATATATGGGTGGCTATGGTTCGAGAAATATTGAGCAGAAATGGCTAGCTCGCAGATGACCTACAAAGAGAGGCTTTTGCTGGAATCCTTTCATCCAAAACCTCAAGACCTTCTGCTCGGTGAAGAAATAAACCGCGGAGCGTATGGCGTTGTTCACAAAGGAGTGCTTGGAGACCGTCCTGTTGCTGTGAAGAAGATTCATAAGATTATGTTTGATGAAGATAGATCAAACGATGAGCTAAAACGAGCAATAACGGGGTTCAAGAAAGAAGCCGACATGTTGGAAACCGTTCAACACCCACACGTAGTGAAGTCTTTTGGCGCCTTTTACGACCCAAAGACCCGCGAACCGCTTCTAGTCATGGAGTTAATGGCCACGGATTTGAGAAGGTTTTTGAAGGAAAATGAAGGACGGGAAATGCTGAAAGTATCAAAACAGGTGAAAATCTGCTTCCAAATTGCTCTTGGCCTCCAATACCTCCACCACTTGTCACCATCTCTTGCTCACCGAGACCTTAACGACAAGAATGTCCTATTAGCTGAAGACGGTACAGCTAAGATAGGAGACCTCGGACAGTCAAAGTATAAGGACACCAACCAAGTATATTATGGTTCCCAAGCACCCGGTAGCATCCTTTTTATGCCACCGGAGGCCTTCAAAGATGAACCTCACTACACAGAGAGTGTGGACATCTTCTCCCTTGGAGTTCTCATTGTGGAGGTTGCTACTCAATCATTCCCTTCTGTGGGAATGGTGGGAATCGGTGTTGTACCTGAAGTGGAGAGAAGAGCAAGCGACTTGAAAAAGATGAAAGACAATCACCCTCTAAAGCCTCTTGTGCTGAAATGCCTAAAAGACAACTACAAGGAGCGACCAGACATAGATCATGTTCTACATGTTGTCACTATATCTGATCCAGGAATCTTCATCGTAAGTCATTGTAATAGCATCGCATTTGTAGTGGAGCTTCCCGGGTCTCCTGTGGGATGAATTCATGCAATTCTCAGTATATGGTTCATTTGTTCCATCCAAACCTTGTGTACATACCTCTAGACACTGTGCACACAGGAAAGCCTGTGTATGTGTTTGCACCCATTCCATAGACATTAATGTACAGAGGATTCTCATTGATCCGCCACAATTCGTTTGAAAAATCTTGGCGGATTAATGAATTAGGCGGATTATCCAAATCAATTTGTAATCTTTTGTAATAATTCATGCACAATTTGATGGCGGATACTACAAGGTTCGGTGGATAAAGCGGTGGTGGATTAACATGAATTCGCTATAATAACATTATCTGGTGCTACATGTCCATCTGTAATCTAGCCTCACTTCCGGCCGCCATTTATTCTTTAAAGTGGACTGGGAACGAGACTAGTCCATCTGCTACCACTGCTTGTGTATTTGATGGGAACCTTGTGCACTACTATGGGTATTTACGTATATATGTATGTACATTTCAATGCATAGCTGTTCTCTGGTTCCATTATATATAGGACACATTTATGTATGTGTTTGTTATTGTTGTTATTGTTGTTGATACTGTCCTTGTTT
>CAUJGJ010000434.1:724116-726616 GCA_963170055.1 Halisarca cf. caerulea
GCCAGAAAGGCAGCAGAGGTACGTGTATGTACGCATAGGTATATAGTAGATTAAACGGACATCATCATCATGGAGATCACCTTGACAATCATCATCTAGGTGGCTGGCTGCGGCATGGGCAAGATGAAGAATCAGAAACGACACTTGAAAAACTACTGGCTATGAACTCACGTCTGGTTAAGCAACAGGCATTGGATTTGATAAAATATGAGGTAAGTATATATATTCAGTGTATGTACATATGCACATGTATGCATAAATTGTGTATATACGTAATGTGTGCATGTGGTGTGCACTGCAGGTGTTTGCATGAGAGCAGCACACTGCTGTCTGTACCATTATGGTGTACAGTGGACCATCTGAATGAAGGACACTTTAGGGCAGCCTCTTTTGTCCTTTGTAAGGAGATTGACTGTCCACTTGGGGGATTAAATTGTATATTGGAACTATAGGGAGAAAATATTTTGGGAATGGCCTCAAACTGTGTACTTTGTAGAGAGTTTGTCCTTATTTTGGAGTGTCCGCTATCAGAGGTTTCACTGTATTCTGAATAACTTCACTTGCTTTGACATTTAAAATAAAATTCTTTTTAAATGCGTTCAGAAACGCTTAAAAGATCAAGACTCCAGACATAAAGCTGAGGTGGCTGCCTTGGAAGAGCGTGTCTTGAGCTTGCTGAGAGAGAATGAAGCTGCTCAAACTGACAAGAAGGATCATGTTACTGCAAGAAAAGAAATTGAAATATTACATCTTGAAAATTAAATTAAATGCTTGCTGAAAGAGAGGTATGTGGGATGTGCACCACCCTTGTGTATGTTAGGGGCGTGTGTGTGTGTACGTATATATATGTATACGTGCACCCCATGTGTACGTGTGTGTGCAAGTGTGTGCACATGTGTGTGCATGTGTGTATGCATGTGTATGTGTCTGCTTGCATACAAACGTACATGGGCATGCAAATGAAATGATTTTGTAAATGAGTTTGGTGAAATTGAAATGCATGAAGATATGAAGTCATCAGAACGTTTCAAATGTGAGGGTCTGTCAGTAAGTACCTGGGTTAGTGAGTACTCCAGGATAGCCTGGGTGAGTGAATACCTGGGTTAGTGAGTACCATACTCACTCTAATTATTCGAACATTCTAATATCCTGAACAGTCTGTTTTTATTTTGCCTTTCTAATGGGCTGAACAGGCCAAATGCAAACATTTCTCACCATTCTATTTAGCCCAACAGTCATGTGCAGGCTATAGTGATGCCATAATCAAGATGGAAAAAATGGCCAGCCTCGTACCATGTCTTCGTCCAATCGACTGCAAGCCGTGCCTTCTTTGGCCTATCTGGTTTGCGCTTAGGAGGCTTAGAGCTCATTTTCGATGGAATTGAAGCGGGGCTACAACTAACATTAGAGCGAAGAGGATTTTTGACAGTGAAAGACAATATTAATAGCTGTTTGCTTGTCGATCTATACCCTCCATTTTCCCGAGCGAAACACATAGTGGAATAAAGTTTACATTCTATTAACGCCAACTGACCCTTTCTAGAATTAATTTATGATCACTTAGATAATTGGAGCGGGTACGGTACCTGGGATAGTACAACCTGGTTTAGTGAATACCTGAGTTAGTAAGTACTCTTGGTTAGTAAGTACCCATTACTCTGCAGTACCATTTAAAGCACCTTGGATAATATGTACCTCTGATAGTGAGTATCTATTTTACTTTCCCTTGAGGTACTATCCAAGTTCAACTGTTACAGTAGAACTAGTTAGTGTAAATTACTGTAACATTTGTTGCTTGCTACACTCCACGAAGTAGAGAGATGCTTTTACTTGCAACTTAGTGTATGTCTGTTTCTGCACTGTTGTCTTCTGCACAGCCTTACCACACTCCAGAGGAAAATTGAACAGTTTCAAAAGAAACTACGTCACAGTCTTTCCAAACTTGATGGATATTATATTGTATATTGTATAATTATTATTATAATTATGTATATGTATGTTTGTGTATTAAAGTGCTAACTGTTAAAGTTTCCCTTTTTATGTTTTTATACACATCAGATTCTGTTTGTGTTGAAACCGAACATACGTGTGATCAAAACACTTTAATACCCAATGCAATTGATTGTATATAATATGTGGTATAATAGCTAACAGCGAACCAATACCCAATTATGTTATCTATTTAAACTTTATGGCTGCAATCTGTACTAGTCATGCAAGCATGTAGGTAATATAGGTTTGAATTCTTTAATTCAACTTGAACTAAAGAATTCGAATCTATATAATATAATTACCTTGAACTTCCAGTGTAACACACAAACATGCACGCACAGATAAATTTACATGACATTGTACACCCTCTCACATGCAACAGCAGAAGATTCCAGATTGAGCTATTATATCGGTGTGGGTTGGATGGGATAAAGGAACAGCACTGTGACTTGATCAGGTTTGCGAAGGAACGTCTGCACGCTTATATATACTAGTGCTTCTCTGGTGA
>CAUJGJ010000434.1:736616-749116 GCA_963170055.1 Halisarca cf. caerulea
TCCAGGCATAAAGCTGAGGTGGCTGCCTTGGAAGAGTGTGTCTCACACTTGCAGAGAGAGAACAAAGCAGCTCAAACTGACAGGAAGAATCTCATTACTACAAATTCTGAAAAAGAAATTGACAAATTACATAATGTGGAGAGAGAGGAGAAGATCAAACCTTTGCAAGTGAGACTGTTCTTCATGTATGAGATGCATAGAAGTGCTTGTGTATACTTGTGGTGTGTAACACCCCTGTGTGTATTTTAGGGCACATCCACCGCCATTATTAGCCTGGTTTAAAATTTCTTTGCCATGACATTGTCTATTATATGCATAATGAAACCTTTCCAAACCGAATCTTCTGTGATCTGGAACCCTTCCTATAAACTGGATGTGTTTTCAATCCTGCTCTCTATATTTGCTGTACATTATTATTATGTAGAACCTCTCTAATCTGGAAACTATAGCTATTCTTAGCTGAACATTTTCTTCAGTCCCAAGTGTGTTTGGTTTAGAGACTCTGAGAATGCACGGTATTAAGATGGTTTGGCAGTAATATTTGCTCCAAATTTGACTCTAATAACAATCCTGGTTTGATTTACATGGAAAGTTACGTATTTCCCAGCAATGGGTTGCAAAAATGGGGTTTGTCTCCACACCGTTGGACATTTTGTTGCAATTATGGTGTCCATTTTGTTTGGACAGGGCTCTAAGCAAGTTTACCAGTGAGACGAGTACAATATTTCTACATGCGTATATGTGTGCATGCATGTGTACATGTATGTACGTGTGCATGTGTATGTGCATGCATGCGTGTGTGCATGTATGTGTATATATGTGTGTGTACGTACATGCATGTGCATGTGCATGTGTGTGTACGTATACATGTGCATGCGCATGTGTGTGTTTGTATGTGTGCATACGAACATACAGTACATGGACAATTAAAAATGATTTTTGCGATGAGTTTGGTGAATCTGAACCCATTTTCAAAAGTCATGAAATTAGAATGTCCCTAGAACATTTCGGTTGTGAGGGTCTGTCTATTGGGTTTGGCAGAAGATGCAGACCTCATGCATGCATGGCTGCTACAAAGGGATGTCATTAAAACTTAATTGATTAGCTGTTATCATTATATAATTATAGTATTAATTGTTTTACATTTAGGGGAAATGTCAGAACCAGACAGATGAAGTGAGTCCAGCCGAGTATCAAATGTGACTTGTCAGTATGTGTGCACATCTATACAATGTCATCAAGTCACATTGCATGATTGGTATCCTACAGTTTGTATAAATAATATTATGCATTCTAAGATATTCTCTAGTTAACTTTACTGTATAGTCTAGCTTGTGTAAAAAACTAATGGCCTTACTTTAATCCTATACCTTTGCTACACTCAATGAAGTAATGAGATGTTCTTATACATGCAACTTTGTGTATGATTGTTTCTCCACTGTTATCTTCTACTCAGCCTCCGGAGGAAATTAGATCAGTTTTAGAAGAAACTTAGTCACAGCCTTTTCCAAACTTGACTGATATTGTATTGCATGTATTTATGTATTGTATAATCTATGTATATTATTGCCTACTATCCTCCACCCTATCTGACGTACCTGCAAGATGGTATGGCCTTGTATGAGCCCGAGCTGAAACCTAGCCTATATACCTACATACATACCCATGCCTAACTAAATAATTGCCCATATGTCATATGATTCTAATATACTCTAATGAGAAGGGTGATCGATGAGACAAACCCCTTCTTGGACATATAAGGGGGGTGGGGCGCCACCCCCAGGTGCCACCTCATGCATTCAATGCTCTTAACCTCATCATGCAGGGGGTATTGCACAACCCCATGTAAGCGTAAAAGGTAGTCTGGGCCCCTGGGAATTTGATAAAGCACCTGGGGATAACACCCACACCCACCCTTTCACGCCCCTAAGGGCGGAGAAAATGAATAAAAAAATGGACAGCAGAAGTCAGCAGCTACGCATGCACGAAGAAGGCCAGGACCACGTGACACATGAGCACACTGCGCATGCGCATACCCATGTGTGTACTGCTTATAATTATGCCAAGTGTAACGTCAGGCCTGGGTGTTCGAGCCGCCCCCCCAGGCCTGTAAGCATGCCAGGCGTTACGGATAGCGTCATTAACCCCATTCAACTACGTTAAATTCCATTTATATAAAGTGCTAACTGTTGAAGTTTCTCTTCTTTATAATTATGTTTTTTTTACACATATGCATCAGATTCTGTTTGTGTCAAAACCAAACGTGCACGTGATCAGAATGCTGTAATAATAATTATAGTACAGTACGTGGGCGCCTGGTAATCACATACTCTCCGGATCAGGCGAGGTGTATATAGCAAGCAATGTTATTGATTTCTCATTGCAGGGTAGCTATAACTGACTTGGATTATAACTTACATTTACAGTGCTATTCTTATCAGCAGTATGATTAATATATTAATTCTTTGAATATAAATGATTTGAAATTCTTATTCCTATATCCAGAATATTCCTTTAAGTGGCATTCCTTTAAGCAGTTCTCTTACTACAGTCCATTAACCAGAATATTCCTTTAACCTTTATGTGATTAAGCGAGGCCCACTGTACATTATATAATAGCTATATAGCAGTGAACCAATACTCAAATTGAATGTTATCTATGTATATTATATATAAACCTCACGGCAATCTGTGGTATTTTGCAAGCTAGTAAGCATGCAGCTGCAAATTCATTATACAGTAGTTTACACACAAACCTGCATGTAAATGTATACAGACACACACGCATGTACACACGTACAAACACACACACACACACACACACACACACACACACACACACACTATCTATGCACACACACACACACATACACACACACACACACACACACACACACACAAATGCACACACACACACATGTGCACACATGTGCATATGTGTGGAACCCTCTGGGCATGAAAGTCAAGGGACTGATGAAAAGAATTAATTGAAATAGTTCTTTATGGCTAGGTATATCCATCAATATATCCTATAAATTGTCCACACTAGCCAGAATTTGAAAAATAGTAATTAATAATAAAAATTATAATTAATAATTAGTAATTATTAATAAAAATAGTAATCTATGACTATATATAGCCTAGCTATAAACTATAAAGGCTAGTTATAAACCCCAGGGCCATTTTCCGCTTTTGTATGGTAACGCTAGACCAGACTTTCATGATTGGTAAATGGCGGCTACGAAGGATTTCGAGCCCACTCCTCTCTTTCTTAAGATAGGGAGAGAAGTGAGTCGCGGTTCGTTTGGAGTCGTCTTCTTAGCAACACTGGACAAGACGCCTGTAGCTGTGAAGCAGTTTCACGAAGCTTTGCTGAGTGGCGAAAGCATACATTTGCAGAATTTCAAGAGAGAATGCGAACAATTAAAGCATTTGAATCATCCCAACGTTGTGAAGTACATTGGAGCCTACCAAGGGGAGAATGGCCCAATCCTTGTGATGGAACTGATGCACGAAACACTGAAGACGTATTTGGAGCGTAACAAGGGAAAGCTTTCTTCAAATAGAGTGATGGAAATATGCTCTGCAGTGTGCGAAGGTTAGGGCATTTCAGAGTCGTTCTTTATGCTGGAATTACTGTATGTATTGCCTCTTTATATTATTATGAAAGAGAGAGACACTCATTATTACTAATCAAAGTAACAATAAGATACAAAAATCCTGCTAAGAGTTTCTACTTATGACCTACAACTACACTACTTAAGTTTCTCTTAGCTGGATGATGCCTTGGACTCAGGGTAAAAGGATCCCTCTGGCAACTCTGGAGCTGTACTGGGGTGTTCCGGGACCTGGCAAGGCTGATAGCAGGGTATGTGACCATTGGTCTAGGACACTGGGTTCTTCCCAGGCAAGGCCGGAGCTCGAAAAAGCAACATCTCAGCAACAGACAGTTGAATCAATATGGTGGCAGCAGTGCTAAATTTGCGTTGGGATCTCCAAATCGCTGCCATCATCCTCCGCGTTTCTAATTAGAAAAAATGTTGCCTCAGCTCCTGGTCACCGTTCTTATCTTAATCTTCATTGGCCATGGCTATCGTCGTCATCCTATTTCTTGCTCATTTCACTCATTCGCCACGTGGTGGTAGCCATTTTGTTCACGTGATGTAGTTAATTATTATTTTATTATTGGTATTTTAATGCATCGTACCTTGCGACACTAGGACCAACATGGTCCAGTGAGGCACCATCACATACACAATGTCATACACATACCACAATTACATGCACATGCAAATGTATATCTATACCACCTTTTATTGCCATGTGTGTGTGTGTGTGAGTGTGCATGCAGGTATGCACACTCATGCATGCATACGTACATACTTACGTGTGGGTGTAGGTTTGTACATGTTTGTGCTTATGCACTCATGTGCACGTACATACCTAATATATATATATATATACATACAAACATACATGCATGTGTACGCAAAATATGTATGTGCATGTATACATGTACATTAATACATTGGTTTGTGTTGCTAACAAGATTTTCATATATTCTTATTTCAATGCTATAATATATATTCAAGATCAAGTTATTGTTTTGTTTGCAGGTTTGTCCCACCTCCACGGGTTGAAGAACCCTCTCATTCACAGAGACCTCAGTGACAAGAATGTCCTACTCACCAAAGATGGCATTGCAAAGATTGCTGACTTTGGACAGTCAAAGTTGCTAGGTGATCTTAACGATACCTTGAAAACCACCCAGCCTGGTACAATAACATATATGCCACCAGAGGCATTGGAGGAGAAGAAGAGCTACACCACTAAAGTTGACTCCTTCTCTCTTGGTGTCCTGTTGCTGGAGATTTGCACCCAAAGCCCTCCATCATCTTCTTTACATGGTATTGGAACCATAGAAGAAGTGAAACGCCGTGAAGCCGACCTCCGTCTCCTTGACGATGCTCATCTCCTCAAACCCCTTATTGTCTGGTGTCTGCAGTATGAAGAGCTCAGACCTACAGTTGCTGGGGTACACAATCATGTGAGGAATTTGTATAGATAACGTCCAATTCACCTGTATAATGTTAATCCAACCTGACCTAGTCTGTACCCAGATTGTCACTCAAGCTTCATTTTATACTACCACCCTCACAAAGGCTAGCCCAGGATGGTATTGATAATTATCACTAGTTGCTAACTAATTATCAGATAGTCGGTATTAGTTATATCTCAATATTATCCTCCAATGGTTTGATATCCCAATTTTGATTCAAACATAGGGATATCAATTGGGATTGGGATTGGGATTGATTAAAAATATTTTAGCACTATGTACCTGGGCCAATTGGAAGTTCTTATCCATATATTGGACTTCTGCTGCTAGTCTTCCCCCCATTTTGACCCAACCATTGTTGTACTGCAAATGGAGGTCACTGCACTTGCTCTAGAAAAATGCTGATAGTTGATATATTGAGTATTCGATATATATTGACTATTCAAAATTGTAATTAATGTATAGTCAGTTTTACTACTAATATTGAAATATTGTTCAGGGCTAACAAATTAAGGCTGTGAGTGTTGTTATTATAGTGACATTCAGGCAATGGTCCAGGGTAGGAGACAAACCTCAGGTTTTTTTAGAGGGGAGCAGGGGGGGTGGGTGGGTGGGTACTTTGGCCCCCTGAAAGTTGCTCTACCCCCCCCCCCCCCCCCCGAGATGGATCATGCCTCTCGGTGTGTGAGCAGCTGGGTACATGGCTAGCCCCCCTAAAGCGTAGAAAGCTTAAATATGCCCCCCGGGCTTTTTATTCTAGAAAAATCCCTGTAACCTTACACTATATGCACATGAAAACACACATGCACACACACACACACACACACACACACACACACACACACACACACACACACACACACACACACACACACACACACACACACACACACACACACACACAAACACACACACATGCACACACACACGCACACACACACACACACACACACACACACACACACACACACGTCATGCTCAGACTGGATTATCTGGGATAGCATTTTTGGTCCATTTCAATGTATGGGGTACCTTTTGGGACAGCCAGGCTGGCCAGTTAAGACAGTATAGATGGTTTGCAAACACTCATATTATTAGAGAAGTTAATTCCCAGTAATTTTGCTAATATGCTGTAGAATTCCTATCTGTAAGCAAGTATATGGCTGCCTTTTTTTCTATGTCAATCCCACACACGTTTTAACATTTTACCTCGTACTTGTGCAATGTCAGGTGACCAGTTATCTCAGACCAGGTCAACTGAAGGATAGGCTTGACTCTGCCAATGAGGAAACAGCAAGTTTGAGAAAGTTACTTGGTGTTACTGAGGAGAAGCTTAGAAGTCAGGTTCTTCTAGTGGAGACAATCTCTAAAGAACTGGAAGTGAGTACTGAAGAGAAGAATGGACACAAGAAGGGTCTTAAGGATCTACAGGTTTGTGTGTTACACGTATATGTACATGTCTTGATATTCCTGAATTCTCATCTATATGTAATGCAGTGGTATAGAAATAGCATTTAGCAATAGCATAGAAAAAAGATAGCCCAACTCAATTTTGGTCAACCATATTCATGTTTTGTTTGGAAGATGGCAGATGGCAGGCAGCTATTTCTAGCCCTGTGATGTGAGCAGATGTATGTATATACGTACGTACAATCAAAGACTCTCTATATTACTTCACATAGTATAGAGAGTCTGCATGTGGTTAAATACACTCTCTTGAAAATGTAGTTTTCAAATATCCTTTGCTACTCATTCTCATTTCTTCACAGGAAGAATGTCAATTTCTTCAGGAACAAGTGAGCCATTCCCACACACAGATGCAATGCGTATTGCCTTGTGTGTACGTATGTACTGTGTGTATGTATGTACTGTGTGTATGTATGTGTGATCAGTGTAGGAAATAATGGTCAGCATTCCGACATATTCTGACCCCAAAAAGGGTTGGGTCGGACTTTTGGCCAAGCACTACCTCATGTTTACTCACACACATGCACACGCACACACACACACACACACACACACACACACACACACACACACACACACACACACATGCACACACATACACACACACACACACACACACACGCTCACACACGTACACACACGCGCGCGCACACACACACACACACACACACACACACAACATACACACACAACATACGCACACACAACACACACACACACACACACACACACACACACACATGCATGTACACACACACACACACACACACACACACACACACACACACATGCATGTACACACACACACACACACACACACACACACACACACACACACACACACACACACACACACACACACACACACACACAATACTGTTACATTTGTACTGAGAATGACTACTTATATGCTTTCATTATTTGTTGATGTACATCTACTGTGGCACATCTACTGTGGCACATCTGCTGTGGCACATCTACTGTGGCACATCTGCTGTGGCACATCTGCTGTGGCACATCTACTGTAGCACATCTACTGTGGCACATCTACTGTAGCACATCTACTGTGGCACATCTACTGTGGCACATCTGCTGTGGCACATTTGCTGTGGTACATTTGCTGTGGTACATGTGTACCCCTCCAATAATTTATCCAAGTAAATTAAGCTGAAATCGTCTGAGCCAAAATGATAGTGCTAGGACATTTGTACAACCATCTTTTGCTCCTTATTTTTAACACTGTATACCCTGGCTTCTACCAATTGCTGTATGTTCTCAAACAAGCTTGAGGTGAACAGAGCTGACTTTGAGCAGGAACGGAAGGACAGACAAGAGGCAGCTGGCAGGTATGAAGCAAAGGAAGAAGAGTTCATGGAAAAAATACAGAAACTGACCGAGGAGAATCTGAGCCAGGCTAATGAGGTGGAGCGAACATTTTATATGCGAACATTGTGTGGTTTCACAACTTGTACAAGGAACTATAGATGTAATGATTTGGTTGCACATACACTGTGCGCACACGCTTGTGTGTGTGTTTGTGTGTGTGCTTGAATATGTGCATGCAAGTGTGTATAATACATGTATAGTCACAGAAATGTACTAGTCTGTGTACTGTACATGAGGTAGGGACAGAGTGAGGAGTATGTACTAGTCTGTGTACTATACATGAGGTAGGGTCAGAGTGAGGAGTGTGTACTAGTCTGTGTACTGTACATGAGGTAAGGACAGAGTGAGGAGTATGTACTAGTCTGTGTACTGTACATGAGGTAGGGACAGAGTGAGGAATATGTACTAGTCTGTGTACTGTACATACATTGTACGTACCCGAAGGATTGAGTACATACATATGTACATACGCACAGTTTGTGTTTGAGTTGTCAATTTCATTTAATTTGCATATGTTTTTATATGGGCCAACTATTATTCTGCATTTGTAGTGTGTGGACAAGCTGATGAAGAGAGATGAAGAAATTCATCAGTTGAAGCAGATCATTGAAGGATTGCAGCAGCGAGTGAATGCTCAAAGTAAATATAATACTTTTTGATCTGTTTTGAACAATGTGTTTGTCTAAATGTGTGTGCATGTGCGTGTGCGCGCGCGTGCGCGCGCGTGTGTGTGTGTGTGTGCGTACGTGCATGCACACGCGTGCGTGTGTGTGTGTATGTGTTTGTGTGTGTGTGTGTATGTGTGTGTGTGTGTGTGTGTGTGTGTGTGTGTGTGTGTGTGTGTGTGTGTGTGTGTGTGTGTATGTCATATAGTAGATGTGTCCACCTCCTCCTGATGTGCACTATGCATAGTTTCTTTAAAATCACCTCATTTGCTAGCAATTGAGGTCGACCCGAATACCTTTGTACTGGTTACAAGCGGGGAAAGTAGCAGTCTGCAGCAGAAAAATGAGATACTACCCGTTCTGGAAGAAGAGTGTATCAGACTGCGTGAAGAATTGAAGACACAGAAGGCAAACCATGACCTTGAACTTGAAACTGTGCAGGAGCGTCTGACAAAAACTCTAAAGGCATATAATGATATCACTTTGGAGTATAAGGAAGTTTGTACGTCTCTATCTGAGTTACAAGTAAGGCTTGTGCTGTGTGTGTGTGTGTGTGTGTGTGTGTGTGTGTGTGTGTGTGTGTGTGTGTGTGTGTGTGTGTGCATGCGTGCGTGCGTGTGAGTGTAAGTGTGCATGCGTGCATGCATACGCACATGTGCAGGGGCAGATCCAGGGGGGTGCATTGCGAGCATGTGCATTCCCCATTGGCCCAGACTGGACAAATTCATTTCTTGAATCTTAGAAGGCTTTCATCATTCTTCAAGTATTATTAAATACTTAAAGAACATAGTAAGTAACAAAATGTTCTTTAAAACTGTTTAAAAGGTTCATATTGAGTATAAACTAACTGTTGTTGTTTCACTTCGGCACAGCTCGCCTCAGTCGCCTCACTTCAGTACAGCTCGCCTCAGTCGCCTCACTTCAGCACAGCTTGCCTCAGTTGCTTCACTTCAGTACAGCTCGCTGTTTTTGGAGCTCCAGCATGTACCGGAAGTGAGGTTTTCTTCAGCGAAAATACTGTCGGCTCTAATGGGTGGCCATGTTTTTCCGCATTATCCCTACATATGCACCACTACTGTGGTTTATGGTATATGTAATAGTTGTATCCTGCCTTGGTGTGCTACAGCAGCCATAAAGTGCTAATTAATTGTCTGAGGGCTGTGGCCGAGGTAAATTGATTAGCACTTTATGCTTCTGTAGCACACCAAGGGAGGATACAACTACTGTGTCATGGTGAAGCAAAACACTGCAAAATGTGACAATTGACAACTACTAATTAATGAGGCATGCATGGGTTTTGGCTGGCAGGAGATTGACAAGACCCTTGACCTGGGCTACATCAGAGTAGCAGGGCTACATCGTGAATGTAAGCCCGCGGTACTCTTTGATCCACCCAACTTTCGTTCCCGCACCATGACACACACACACACACACACACACACACACACACACACACACACACACACACACACACACACACACACACACACACACACACACACACACACACACACACACACACACACACACACACACACACACACACACACACACACATATGCTAACCATGCATGTCATGTGTGACTCTTTATAATCCTTTACCTACTTTGCAGGGACAGCTCTCCAGTAGTCGTATGAAAGTTGATGAAGTGACAAATCTTCTTAGTTCTGCCAATGATTCTTTTGATTCCACTAAGAAGGAACTTGATGCTGCAAAGAAGGAACTCAATGTTGCAAAGGAGGAGATTGATGTTAGAATCCAACAAGAAGAGAAAATTGCTGTAGAACTGATTGCAAGCAATGAAGAGAGGAGTAGACTGCAGGTGTGTGTGTGTGTGTGTGTGTGTGTGTGTGTGTGTGTGTGTGTGTGTGTGTGTGTGTGTGTGTATGTGTGTGTGTGTGTGTGTGTGCGTGTCAGACTTTTACATATGACCTATTTTTACATGTACATATACGTATATGTATGCCTATCTCTATGTTATAGGATGAATGCCAGGTGCTACAAATCGAAGTGAGTTAGGCTAAGCTTTTCATTACTTTTAAAAATTTTGCCAAACATTTTAGTTTTAAAAGCTCTATTGTTCATCTTCCTTCAAAACTTACAGCTTAAACTTAACAAGGAAGACTTTGAAAAAGAAAGGCATGACAGAGAAACAGCAGCTGGAAGGTATGAAGAAGAAAAAGAACAGCTGTTGAAGACAATTGAGGACTTGCTACATAACATGCAGAAGAAGAATGATCAGGTATGGATTGTTCTGACTAAAACCATGCATGCATGTACACACGCTTACACACACACATACATGCACACACACACACACACACACACACACACACACACACAGAGGCGGACACACACACACACACGCGCGAACACACACGCACACACACACACACACACACACGCACACGCACACACACACAGAGGTATGCACACACACACACACACACACACACACACACACACACACACACACACACACACACACACACACACACACACACTCACTCACACACATGCACACACATGCACACATGCACGTGCGCACACACACACACACGTGTGCACACACACAAACACACACACACAAACACACACACACATACACACATACACACACATACAGAGGCACACACACACACACACACACACACACACACACACACACACACACACACACACACACACACACACATACACACACACACACACACACACACACACACACACATACACACACACATACACATACACATGTACACACACACACACACACACACACACACACACACACACACACACACACACACACACACATACACACACACATACACATACACATGTACATACACACACACACACACACACACACACACACACACACACACACACACACACACACACACACACATCAAGCATACACTAAGCACACAATAGTAACGATATACAGAGTATACACACAATTTCCACTCTATAGGCCAAAATATGCATGATAAACTATGCACTAAAGCTGGTGTTATTCATTTTACAGATATATGGACCAAGTGAAGATCAGAGACTTACAAAGAGCCAGAAACACAGCAGAGGTACACAGTTTTTATGGACCTTGTTGTCATGTAGATTACCTTTACAATTATCACTACAGGTGGCTGGCGTAGGCGGGATGAAGGAGAGAAGGGGACGACTGCAGAACCACTGGCTAAGAACTCCCGTCTGCTTGAGAGCAACACATCACAAATGATTGCATATGAGGTGCATCTCTCATTTTCCTGTGGCTAATACGCATGCATCTTGTTCATAATTGTCTGTCGGGTTTTCTCTCTGGTGGCATGCATGGTGAATTTCATGTGACCATAATATTATAACTTTGGCACACTGCACCAACAGCTGCATGGGAATTATTGCTTCGACACCTGTAGTGCATATCACATGTATACATATGCATGTATGCATGCATGTGATATGCACTGTAGGTGCTTGTATGAGAACAGTACATTGTTGACTGTACGTATTTGGTGTAGTTTCTGCATTAATTCATTTGTATCGACGTTTAACACAAAATTTCAATGTATTCTTCTTGAATGTCATCAGAAACGCTTGAAAGATCGAGACTCCAGACATAAAGCTGAGGTGGCTGCCTTGGAAGAGCGTGTCTCACAATTGCAGAGAGAGAACGAAGCAGCTGAAACTGACAGGAAGGATCTCATTACTGCAAGAGAGGAAATAGAAGAATTACATCATGAAAATGCTGAGAGAGAGGAGCAGATGAAATCTTTGGAAGTGAGACTGCTCCTCATGTATGAGTCATGTAGAAGTGCTTGTGTGCATGTGGTGTGAAACACCCGTGTGTATATTTTAGGGGCACTTCCACCATCATTATTAGCCTACGATTAAAATCTCATGTTTGCCAAGAATAGAATGC
>CAUJGJ010000434.1:776616-781616 GCA_963170055.1 Halisarca cf. caerulea
AATAATATAACAGACAGTGTATCCTTGCAAAATGGACGTTTCTTAGCATGTTTGTATCCTGTGGTTGAGGCTTAGTCTCGCATGCCAGACCTCACACCAAGAAGGTGCCATCGTGATCTCTAGTAGTATCCTCACATACGTACATATTATATTATTGTGGACTATTATACAATACCTACACATACAGTGGCATACTATATAAGTGTTATTCCATGAATACAATCAGTCACTTATCACCATTTCTAGATTAAACACACCCATACACGGAGCCATTTTCTTGCTGTTTTAATTTGATTCAAATACTGCACACTCCAGTACATACGTATATGGTTGTGCACACAATCGATCACGGCATGGTATATAGTAGCCTCAGCCTATTGGGTGCACCATATACTGTACTGTCTGGAAATTTTGTGGGACTTTATTTTCATGAATTTTGCAAATGGCTTCTGACTTGAGAAATTTTATCACAAATTTTCCTTAACTACTGGAAATGGTAGCCGTAACTGTTAATGTATTGGGTGCTTCAGAAATAGTTGATCCTTTGTTATTAGGCCTGTATTTTGCTGTATAAATTTGAACACCCGATCATCCTCAGTGAAGATGTCTAAGTTCTTTAAAGTCAGCTTACGCAGAAGCCAGGGTGCGCTGTCCAACCATCAGGCTTGGAAACATTTATTTGAGCTACTCAGGAGTGGATCAACGAGCTGATGGACATGATTCAAGCCTATAGACCTCAGAATCAGCCCTTATTTCATCAAATATTGTATGATACAGGTGTTATTCAAGATCTTCACCTTTATGCGTGAACGGTACAACACCATATTTCTAGCCTGGCTTCCTAGACTAATAACCTACATGCATATGCGAAAATAAAAACGTGAACAATCGACTTATAAGCGATTCGTGAAATTTACATTCCACAAAAATTCCGGACAGTAGGGTAGGCACTAATTTTCTGTGGGCCGTATATTTTGTGAATCCAGAACTTGGTTGTATTTCATGATTTTATTTTTGCAAATTGACCTGTCCCTGCAATATATTGGACAAATATACTATGTATCCAACCAAGTATTCCCAACTGAATTTTTACGAATGCAGGCTAATTCAAGAAATCAGTGACAATTAATTCACATGAAAATTAGCATCTATACAGTGTATTTATATGAATTTGGTGCATGTGTGCGTCTGTATGTGTGTGTGCGTGTATGTGTGTGCACGCGCTCGCATGTGTGTGTGTGTGTGTGTGTGTGCGTCTGTATGTGTGTGTGCGTGTGTGTGTGTGCGCGCGCTCGCATGTGTGTGTGTGTGTGTGTGTGTGTGTGTGTGTGTGTGCGTGTGGGTGAGTGGGTGTATGTGTGTGTGTGTGCATGTGTGTGTGTGTGTGTGTGTGTGTGTGTGGGTGGGTGGGTGCATAACATTGTATGCATTTGTATGTGCATGTGTGTGACTATTTTGTGATGGTTAGTGCAAATGGCTGTGAGCATACTACAACATGATTTCAGTTTTAACCTATGTTCTGTTCAGGTATGGTCTACCTCCATGGACTCAAGAACCCTCTCATCCACAGAGATCTCAGTGATAAGAATGTTCTGCTAACTGAGACTGGAGCTGTGAAGATAGCTGACTTTGGACAGGCAAAGTTGTTAGGCGATCTTAGTGATACCTTGCAAACCACCCAGCCTGGCACAATACTGTATATGCCACCAGAGGTATTAGAGAAGAAGAAGAGATACACTGCTAAAGTCGACTCCTTCTCTCTTGGTGTTTTGTTGCTGGAGATTTGCACCCAAGGCCCTCCATCATCTGGACTTGATGGCATCAATTACGAGATAGAAGTGAAACGTCGTGAAGATGACCTCCGTCGCCTTGACGATGCTCATCCCCTCAAACCCCTCATTGTCTGGTGTCTGCAGTATGAAGAGCTCAGACCTACTGTTGCTGGGGTACAAAACTACGTGAGGAGTTGTGATGAGGTACAAACAGTTTGACAGATTCACAGTTCAATAATAATTGTTCATTGTGACCATGCATGCATGCAAGGCTCTCTAATCCGACACTCAATCAGTTGTGCTTAAAAACTGTCTATAATTAAGAGGTTGTCAGATTAAGGAGTGGCTATAACTTAAATAATAATTATTACAGTAACTGTACCTCATAAGATGGTTGGATTAGAGAGAATGTCTGATTATGGAGGTGTTGGATTACAGAGGTTTCAATTATTATTCAATGAGGTTTTCACCACTATTCTTTAACACATTCTAGTATGACATTGTTACTGTTGTTGTTAATATTGTTCTTATTGTTTATTTGTTACCGGTAATAACAGATGTCCAGACATCCCCAGCAAATTAGTGAACTACAACACAGAATAGAATTAGCAAATGGAGAAATCTCTAGTTTACAAGAATCATTGTATTTTGCGAAAATGGAGATTGAAGAGAGAATGGAACATGAAGCAAAGACTACAGAAAAGCTAAAGAAGAGTGAGGAGGAGAAGAGGAAGCTTGCAACAGATGTCAAAGATTTGCAGGTGTGCATGTGTGTGTTTGTGTGCATGTGTGTGTGTGTGTGTGTGCATGTGTGTGTGTGTGTGTGTGTGTGTGTGTGTGCATGTGTGTGTGTGTGTGTGTGTGTGTGTGTGTGTGTGTGTGTGTGTGTGTGTGTGTGTGTGTGTGTGCAACGTAAAGGCTAGAATTAGCCAATTGAGTAGTGACTAGTTTGCAAGAATCATTGTATTTTGCAAAGATGGAGATTGAAGAGAGAATGGAGCATGAGGCAATAACTACAGAAAATTTGAAGAAGAGTGATGAGGAGAAGAGGAAGCTTGCAACAGATGCCAAAGATTTGCAGGTGTGTGCATGTGTGTGCATGTGTGCATGTGTGTATGTTTGTGTGTGTGTGTGTACATGTGTGCACGTGCGCATGCATGCGTGCATACAGTGCCTCTGTGGGTCCATGCAGTATATGATTCACTGTATGCTTTTTTGACCTAAATATATATGTTGCAAATATTCTGTGAACACAGCATAAGTGACTATGGATATACCTACGCCATGCATGTCTGTGTGACTCTATAATCTTTCTTGACTTTACAGGGACAGCTCTTCAGCTGCCGAAGGCAAGTTTATGAAGTGACGAAAAGTCTGTATTCTGCCAGAGGAGAAGCAATGAAATGGAGAAGTTTTTTCAATTCTACTCTGAAGGAACTCAGCACTGCAAAAGTGGAGATAGATGCTAGAATTCAACATGAAATGAAGATCACTAGAGAACTGAGAGCAAGTAATGAAGAGAAGAGTAGATTTGAGATGGTTCACAAAGATTTACAGGTATGGGTGTAAACACAAAGTCACATGCAGGTATATAATACAGTGCATGAAATACATATCAAGCCGCTGGGGTATTGTATATAGGTGCTAATTTTAGCAGGACTTTATTTTCATGAATTTCACAAATGAGGCTGCATTTGCAAAGATTAATTCAATCATGAATATTTGGTTAGATACATGGAATGTTTGTGGGAGATATAGTATAGGGACTGGTCCATTCACAAAACTTAAATCGCAAATTACAGCCAAGTTCTTGATTTACGAAACATGTACCATATAGAACATTAGTGCCTAGTATACCATACTTGGACAGAACCACTATAGTTCTATGTGTGCTTGTGCGGGTTAAGTGTGTATGCACATATTGTGTATGGTCGTGTGCATGTGGATGGGGGGATATTATATAGTGTATGTATGTATGTGCACATGTATACACATATACGTACTTACATGTGCATGTGATGTGTACTACTGTAACAGGACCTGGTGTTTGTTTGCATGAGAACAGCACCTTGTTGTTGGCTGTACAGATCTACATATGTGGTGTATAGTTTGCTGCATTAATACATCAGCTTTGGCAGTTAACATATTACAATATTTCAGTTCTCCTTGAATGCCAATGAATTGTCAATGATTGCCTTCAGGAACTCTTAAAAGATCAAGACTCCAGACATAAAGCTGAGGTGGCTGCCTTGGAAGAGCGTGTCTCACAATTGCAGAAAGAGAACAAAGCAGCTCAAACTGACAGGAAGAATCTCATTACTGCAAGAGAAGAAATAGAAGAATTACAACATGAAAATGCTGAGAAAGAGGAGCAGATCAAATCTTTGGAGGTGAGACTGTTCCTCGTGTAAGTACCTGGTTTAGTACACTCTCCTGGATAGTAATTACTCCTCATTCTGTTCCTGTGTATACCTCACGTACATAAACCAGCCCTGATAGTAAGTACCTGGTTTAGAACGTATATATATACTCCTGAATAGCAAGTGCTCCTCATTCTGTCCTTGTGTGTACCTTATGTACATAAACAAACCCTGATAGTAAATGCCTCTCTCTGATAAGAAGTATAGTGATTTGTCTTCCCTTTGAGGTACTTTTAAGCAATTATGTTCAACTGTACTAAGCAAGTTTCACGGTATAAACTGTGAAATTATATAGTTGTGGCCTTGTGCTAATATTTGGTCCAGATTTTACTTAAGAAGAAACAATCTTGATTCAGATGGAAATTATTTATTCCCCGCGATAGGTTGCAAAATGGCTCTCTATCGGTGCAGGTTATAATGCCATGCTTGCCAAGAATAGAATGTGGCTTTTAGATAAACTATAAACTTTGAAATAATTTTGCTTGGAACTCTTGCTCATATTTTGTCCAAATTTTGTTTGAGAAAAAAACATTCAGATGGACCCCTGCAATAGGTTACAAAAATGGGGTTATTTCTGCACCGATAGAGAGCCATTTTGTTGGCAATGAAACATGGTGTCCATTTTGTTTGACAGGACTTCTTATGCTAGTTCACCAGTGGAACGAGTTATTTGCTTTTATTTACTTTTAGACCTGTCTATAACTCTGAATTTGGGATGTGTGTGTGGGGTGGTCTATATTTTAGTGTCGTCATGTCCTTGGCTCGTCTGATTGCTATACAGGGAAGCCTATATCTAATCCAACACTAA
>CAUJGJ010000434.1:791616-809116 GCA_963170055.1 Halisarca cf. caerulea
TACTCCTTGAAAACTGGTGCATGTTAGTATGTATGAAGGGTGGAAAGGTACCATCCTTGTAAACAGGAGGTCCTTGTACACTAGTGGTCCTTGTACACAGGTGATCCTTGTGTACAGGTGGTCCTTGTGTACAGGTGGTTCTTGTGCACAGGTGGTCCTTGTATACAGGTGGTTCTTGTGCACAGGTGGTCCTTGTATACAGGTGGTCCTTGTGTATACAGGTGGTCCTTGTGTACAGGTGGCCATTGTACACAGGTGGTCCTTATATACAGATGGTCCTTGTACACAGGTGGTCTTTGTACACAGGTGGTCCTTGTGCACTGGTGGGGTATTTGATGTATACGGGTACATTCTTGAAAGTTTCTGTCTCTGTATAGGAAACAGTATCCAGACTTCAGGCAAGGATCCAAATGCTGACCAGAAAGCAGGATATTGGAAAGGAGGAACTCAATGCGGATAAAGTGGAAATTAATGGTAGAACTCAACGTGAAGTGAATGTCACTAGAAAACTGAGAACAAATAGTGAAGAGAAGAGCATACCACAGGTGTGTGTGTATGTGTGTGTGTGTGTGTGTGTGTGTGTGTGTGTGTGTGCGCGCGTGTGTGTGCATGTGTGTGTGTGTGTCCTGTATAGATGATGCATACACGCATGTGTGTATGTCCTTTACATACGTATGTGAATATTTTACATGGATAATATATACATTTATTTGTGTATTTCATTTGTAAACATTGTTGTACATATGTACGTGAGTGTTCTGCTGAAATGTTTACAGTGACAGGTATAGACAGGTGGCTGCTTTATACAGTGACCACTGTAGACAGGAGGCTGCTTTATACAGTGACCACTGTAGACAGGTGGCTGCTTTATACAGTGACCACTATAGACAGGTGGCTGCTTTATACAGTGACCACTATTGACAGATGGCTGCTTTACACAGTGACCACTATAGACAGGTAGTCCTTGTACACAGATGGTCCTTGTATACCTGTCTACAGTGACCATTGTAGACAGGTGGCTGCTTCATACAGTGACCACTATCGACAGGTGGCTGCTTTATACAGTGACCACTATGGACAGGTGGCTGCTTTATACAGTGACCACTATGGACAGGTGGCTGCATTATACAGTGACCACTGTAGACAGGTGGTTGCTTTATACAGTGACCACTAGACAGGTGGCTGCTTTATACAGTGTCTACTATGGACAGGTGGCTGCATGCTTTATACAGTGACCACTATGGACAGGTGGCTGCTTTATACAGTGACCACTGTAGACAGGTGGCTGCTTTATACGGTGACCACTAGACAGGTGGCTGCTTTGTACCATGACCACTATAGACAGGTGGCTGCTTTATACAGTGACCACTATAGACAGGTGGCTGCTTTATGCCAAGACCACTATAGACAGGTGGCTGCTTTATACAGTGACCACTATAGACAGGTGGCTGCTTTATACAGTTACCACTATAGACAGGTGGCTGCTTTATGCAGTGACCGCTGTAGACAGGTGGCTGCTTTATACAGTGACCACTGTAGACAGGTGGCTGCTTTATACAGTGACCACTACAGACAGGTGGCTGCTTTATACAGTTACCACTGTAGATGGCTGCTTTATACAGTGACTACTATGAACAGGTGGCTGCATGCTTTATACAGTGACCACTATAGACAGGTGAATGCTTTAGAGAAAGTCTACCACGCAGGTAAGTTATGTGCACATCGAGCCTGAGACAAGATGGCCGCCGAAAAAGGCTGTTGTAAACACACCCTAATTTTCTCCCTACATGAAGCATAAACAATTAAACGAATAGATAGAATGCTACAGCAGCATTCTGATTTACTTTTCCGAAGTTCGATTGCTGATAACTCATTTTTCAAACGGTAAAAAAGAATATTATCCAAACCATATAAATTCGGCTTTAGTCAAAAAGGTGGAGTTCTAAACACCAATAAAGTCCCATGATTTTTACTTAGAAAGGTTCCTAGGATCCGTATCTAACTTTTTTCACCATTGGGGATTTTGACATACTTCTTTGTTCCTGAGATGTACAGCTTTTTGTAGTTTTTGGAGAGACTGAAGAAAATAACAAACACGTGCACATAAAACGAAAGGTATAATCCCCACGGTGAAAAATTAGTCTTATCCTTTGTTAACAAGCATACAAACTTACAAAGCTAAAGAGTACTGTTTAGAACACCGCCTTTTGGAAAGAAAACTGGTCATCTAAAGCACTCGTCTTCCATTCGTGGTCACACGGACGTCAGGTGACTATTTTCTGTAAACGTATCGTAGCGAAAGTATACGGATTTTCATACAGAAAAGGCTGTGGTCAATTTGAAGCACAATTCGGCAAAGGGATCAAGTGTGCTTAAAAATATCGAATGAAATTCAGAACTGAAGTCTTTTAGAACTAACATACACGCTTATTCCACTTAAAGCCTTGGTATAGATAATCAAACTGCATCTTTAATAGTCACGCAATCTGCACCTGATCACAGCTCGATAATGAGATGCAAATTGATTACATTGTGTGTAGCCACAGAAATACCCCCTTACTGCTTGGTGTGCACACAACCTACCTGTGTATATAGACAGATGGCTGATTTATTCCAAGACCACTATAGACGAGTGGCTGGTTTATACAGTGACCACTATAATTATTAGGTGGTTGCTTTATTCTAAGACCACTATACACTGACCTTTCTGTATACAACTTCATCATACCTTGGATCACAGTTAAGCTTTTATCCTTGAAATTATATGTCATCATATATATATTGATTGCATTCTCTTTGTATTCTTTATTTGTTCAATTTTTGAAAAGCTTTATATATGGCGGAAATGCTTGCCTCTATTTACATACGATTCAATATTATAAGTGCTGAGTTTCCGGTATCACACGCAGGTATGTTATGGCAGATTTTATGGCCGCCGCTACGATGACCGTAATTACACCTCTATTTTCTTCGTAGATACTTGGTAAAAAAGTGCACCAAATGTCATCCATAATCTTTCTAACATTTCTACTTTGTAACAATATCTCTTTTCTTTGTGTAGCGTATTTGTTAGTTGCATGCAACCTATGTATGCATCAACTAACAATTAATGGCCATGTAATATATGCATACCATTTCAGAACAATTGTCCACTTTACAATAAACATTGTGTTCAATGATTGTTCAGCTGTGCACTTGCCCTTCATTGCTTTACAAGGGCGTGTGGTTCGATCGTGTGGGGCAGCAGTCACCACGCTTTTTCACTCAAATTACTTGTTTATTATTATTAATAATATTTGAACTGTATATACATGGTTAATTGGCTTATTCAATCTTGACCCAATGCCATTTGTGTTTATTTGGCCTGTAAAATGTCAGAAATGATATATAAATTATATTTTACTGCAGTATATGTCCACCCTGTGTTGCAATGTGTGTCTTGTATTTGTTACATGCATGTAGAAACTCCAATTGCAGGAGAAGACAGACAGAATGAAGAGGGAGACACACCAATTATCAAAAAGAGGTGGAGTATTACAGAAATGTCACAGTGTAATTATTGCATTGATCTCTCTTTTATTCGTGCACACAGTTAAAAATGAGGAGGAATGCAAAAGGAAATTTCGCACAATTTTAGTAATTTCTATCATTGTGTTTATGGTGCTTATGTTTTTTATCATGTTTTATGACATGTTCAACCAATGTGCATTATTCTTGTTCAATTTAGTATTATCACTTCCTTTATTATTGTATAATTTAGTATCATCACTTGTTTTATACTTGTATAATTTAGTATCATCACTTGTTGTAATATTGTATAATTTCGTATTATCACTTCCTTTATACTTGTATAATTTAGTATCATCACTTGTTTTATACTTGTATAATTTAGTATCATCACTTGTTGTAATATTGTATAATTTCGTATTATCACTTCCTTTATACTTGTATAATTTAGTATCATCACTTGTTTTATTCTTGTATAATTTAGTATCATCACTTGTTTTATTCTTGTATAATTTAGTATCATCACTTGTTTTATTCTTGTATAATTTAGTATCATCACCTGTTTTATTCTTGTATAATAAAATAAGACTTAGTGACATGCCAAGTGACATACCAAGTGACATACCAAGTGACATACCAAGTGACATACCAAGTGACATACCAAGTGATAAAACAAGTGATAATTTATCACTTGTTTTATTATTGTTCAATTTAGTATTATCACTTCCTTTATTATTGTATAATTTAGCATCATCACTTGTTTTATACTTGTACAATTTAGTATCATCACTTGTTTTATACTTGTATAATTTAGCATCATCACTTGTTTTATACTTGTATAATTTAGTATTATCACTTGTTTTATACTTGTATAATTTAGCATCATCACTTGTTTTATACTTGTATAATTTAGTATCATCACTTGTTTTATACTTGTACAATTTAGCATTATCACTTGTTTTATACTTGTATAATTTAGTATCATCACTTGTTTTATACTTGTATAATTTAGCATTATCACTTGTTTTATACTTGTACAATTTAGCATTATCACTTGTTTTATACTTGTATAATTTAGTATTATCACTTGTTTTATACTTGTATAATTTAGCATCATCACTTGTTTTATACTTGTATAATTTAGCATCATTACTTGTTTTATACTTGTATAATTTATTATCATCACCTGTTTTATACTTGTATAATTTAGCATTATCACTTGTTTTATACTTGTATAATTTAGTATCATCACCTGTTTTATACTTGTATAATTTAGCATTATCACTTGTTTTATACTTGTATAATTTAGTGTCATCACCTGTTTTATACTTGTATAATATAGTATCATCACTTGTTTTATACTTGTATAATTTAGCATCATCACCTGCTTCATTAATAGCAAAGTTAGATATTTTCCTTTTTTGGTTCCACGTTCATACCAGCCATATTGTGCTGATGGGGTTACCTTCAATAACAATATTAATAACAATAATAGTAATAATAATAACATTATTAGTATTAGTATTATTGGTAGTAGCATTATTAGCTGGTGTAATATTAGGATTAATATATCATATTTTATTTTACATGATTACCATTTTTTAAATTGTTTTATCCTGCATACTTACACGAGCCTTATCACATGAAGAAATGTGAACAAACTAAAGGAGAATGCATTATCACATTAATTACTTAGTCTAGTATAATATGACAATACTTATTTATTCAGTATTGATTTTCATCAGACTATCTACTCATTCTGTCTGCTAGGTAATTTATCAAGTAAATTGCAATTATAATTTAATTCTTATTATCAGACTTAAGTTGTTTTTTTCCAAATATTAATTATTATTATGATAATTGAGCTTCCAAATATCTCTCAGAATGCAACGTACAAACAATGATAAGAGAAATGTATAAAAAGCCACGCATGTATTGAAATGGTAAACAGCGCTAGCATGCATGCATGTAATTATATCTTCACCATTAGTACCACAGCATGCAGCTATAGTTAACACTTTCGAATCCAATTCGTGCGTAGTTTTCATGTGTTCATTCACACCTCCTGCAAGTTGTGATCACGTACACTAATCTCTACATTTGAATTCACTGTTGATATAATCATGCATGCAATTATATATACGTGGATGCATAATTGCATAATATTATATACTGCATGCCTGCCTGCAGATCGCTGCATGAAGATTGTTAATAATTTGTTTGCTTGCATTCAATTTGGTCATATTATGTTTTAACGCATGTGAGACTGTATGAATTAGAATTTAAGTAATTATAATTAATTTTAATGTCCATCGTGATCACCATAGCAACAATAATAATTACATTATATAGCACTCAGGTTGTTACAATAATAATATTAATGGGAAATGGTACAACTTATCACACACTACAGCAGATACTGGAGAACTGAATATAACACATGCACATTACACAGTACAGTACTGCAGTACACAGTACAGTATACATAAATTAAATACAGTACTAGCTATAGTACTGCAGTACACAGTACCACATAGTATACATAGTACATGTACGAGCATGGTACAGTACTGGTCTGAAATAGTACTAATGTGTGGATGGCTGGGTGGAGCATGTGTGCACGTGATCACATTCAAAAATGACTACTAAGTATTCATTACAGTTATCAGTTGATGATTATATATAGAGAAACACTTCACTAGGAGAAATTCAAGGCCGCTACGTCATAGCTTCATCGAAGGTCTGGTCTGTTAGGGGAATGAGGAGGAGTGACTGAATTATAATTAAGGAAGGGATTCTTTTGACTCCATGCATTTGCGGTGGCATTCGCTCATTCTGCAGATGCAGTTTGCGAACTTCTTCGAAACTTGTGATTCTCTTGCAAGGCTTTGCCTCAGTGTGCACTTGTGTGTGTGCGAGCGAGCGTGCATGTTTTTTTTTTTTGTGTGTGTGTGTGTATATGTGTTTGTGTGTGTGTTTGTGTGTGTGTGTGTGTGTGTGTGTGTGTGTGTGTGTGTGTGTGTGTGTGTGTGTGTGTGTGCAGTGTGTGTGTGTGTGTGTGTGTGTGTGTGTGTGTGTGTGTGTGTGTATGTGCGTGTGTATGTTCATGTATGCGTGTACATGCATACATGCTTATATGTACAATTGGATAGCATGTATGTATGTACGACCTAACATATGTATGCAAATAAGTACATACAAGCATTCCAATACACACATCAATACATACATATTATATATACGTATATATATATATATATATATATATATATATATATATATAATATGTACATAATAGCATACCATCGCATTTTCCAGTGCTCCCCTCCTGCAGTACGTATACATTGAAGGGTAGCATTCCACTTGGAGTGAGTCCCTTTAGAGTAACGACACTCTCATTCTCTTGTCTGGGGACTGAGGTGGGGAGATGAAGAGATGGGGAAAAATTGTATTATAGTCAATATACGTGTGTGTGTGTGTGTGTGTGTGTGTGTGTGTGTGTGTGTGTGTGTATGCATGTGTACATATCTGCGTATGTATGTGTGTGTTTGTGTGTGTGTGTGTGTGTGTGTGTGTGTGTGTGTGTGTGTGTGTGTGTGTGTGTGTATGTGTGTGTGTGTATGTGTGTGTGCAACAAGAAAGAAAAGGGATAGACATGTCCTCGCTCACACATTCACACACACACACACACACACACACACACACACACACACACACACACACACACACACACACACAGTCACACACACACACACACACACACACACACACACACACACACACACACACACACACACACACACATGCGTACGCAGATATGCACACATGCATGCACACACACCTGAGCACTTTAAACACTTAAGCCTTTTCCCAATTACTCTGATTTTGTTGTGAAACACTTCTCTCCTTTTCCGCACTGAAGGTGGGTCCATTTCATCGACTGAAGGAACAAATGTGAGGATAGTATCAAGAGCTAAGGGATCTAAACGTTGTTGAACGTAGTGAAACCTCTCTAAACTGAACCCTTTTTAATCGAATCCTTCTCTAATTATAAACTCGATTTTAAGTCCTGCTCTCTACATTAGCTGTACATATAGAACTGCCCTAATCTGGAAACCTCTGTAAACTGAACCTTTTCTCTAGTCCTAAGTGAGTTGAACTTCAGTTTAGAGAGGTTATACTGCATATATGAACTACGGACATACCACTAGTTCATGTACATATTTAATACACAGTCATGATCACTTGGCTAAGTACCATCAAGTGCCAATTAAAGCAGTACTTATTATCAGAAGTACTATCAGTGTTGTTTTCTGTACTGGGAGAGTGAGGAGTACTTACTTAATGTCCAGGAGTATGCATGTACTATATCTCAGGTACTTACATACTAAACCTGCAAGTTTGGTATGTAGGAAAGATGGTTTTCAAATGCATGCATGCATGTACACACGCACACACATGTAAATTAATATAGACATTATATTAATTGCTCGTTTATGGTATAGGATTATTTCTATGCATGGTAACCAACCAGACTCAGCATCATCCTCTTTGCTATATATAGATACATACAATACATTCTGAATCACTAATATTTGTGCTCTACTTTAACAAACAAGACACAAGTAAGGATTGAAGACACAGGAAAAAATATAATTACAGGAACTTACCCTTTTGTAGTGGAGTATACATGTATATTATGCAAGTCATGCAATTTACAGCTGTTTCATACATTTGTGTACAACAACCAACTCAACCATGGTCGATCGATATGATTAATTACATCATTTTATGCATATTAAATTTATCATAATGCTCAAATGGTATGATTTCTACATGCGTACATGCACTGCATGCAGTCATACATTTAAACTACTGTAGACTCTGGAAGAGCTTCCCTTTCCTGCCAACGGCCATACCACATTGAATACACCAGTTCTCGTCTGATCACTGAAGTTAAGCAACGTCGGGCTGGGTTAGTACTTTCCTGTCGGCGCTTACGTATGAACGAAGCGCATGTGCCTATCACTCTGGGTGGCAATGAAGTATGTGCTTATTATAAAATGTGCACCTAATAGGAAGTGTTTACTAACATACCGCCATTATACTAATTGCAATGCATGGGAAATGAGTCAAGCATGGATCGAGTTGTCTTTCAGTATATAAAAGTTTTATATTATGATGACATATAGACAGTTAAGTGTGCACACACATTATAGCGTAATATATATTTTCATACCGTGCTGAGTAGCATTCAGCACTTCTAAATGAAACTGCATAGCATACCCATAAACTCTCTATACTATAGCTAGGGTAAAGTGGGGTAACTTGGAACAGGGCCTGTATCTTTTGCTATGGTTAAGCTGCCCATCTATACTTGCTACTGCTAAACGCCCTATTCATTTCATGGAGACATTACTGGCCCAAAATTGTACCTGTAGCTTACTATTGACACTGCTTTTACTCGGCCGTTCCAAGTTATCCAACTGTTCCAAGTTACCCTACCTTACCCTACATAGTCTATACTGAATTGTGAACATGCAGAATTGTACGTACATGTTTGACCAGTCCACAGAGATATGTATCAAGAGAAAGCAGGACAATTGAATCTAAATCAATAATTTCATAATGCAAGTATCCAATTAATCTTGATAATGTATCTACTAGCCTTTTTTGTTCCCGCAGAAAAACTAGCATCATTTTGGCCTCTGAATCTGTTGTGTTCAAATAAAATTAATTATATATAGTGGATTTTAAGTACGTGGCATGGGTCATTGTAACTATAGCATAGAATCTGATACTGATAACTGATGTATATATACTGCGGAGTGGAAACCTGTAGGATACTGATGGAGGGAAGTTTCATGCATGCAAAGGTATATTTTGCAGGTTGGTCCACATTTTATACAGGTGGTCCAAATTCTATAATAGCGACCGATGGGTCCATAGTTTATGAAAGGTTTGTTCCGCATGGCCAGAACAAATTCGATAGGTCCATTTTTTATGTGACAGGCCTAGGTCCTATGGCCATGCATGCACAATTGACTTTTGGTATGTGTCTAGGTGGACTAACCTAGTCTCGCGTAGCCAGACCCTCAACTTGGCTCCAAAGACAGAAAGAGCGGAGGTTTGGGTCTGGCTACGTGAGACTAAGACTAAGCGTTGTTGGAAGGGCAGCCATTTTTCGAATGAAAGGGGAATTCTTAACTGAACTGGAAACAGCTCAACTCTGGTAAATCTTATCAAGAAGAAAATGGAAGAAGGTCGACGGCAGAATTGCAAGTAGGCGAAAAATAACGGTTATAATAACGTATCTCTGTCTTCATACCCTAGTCGAGATATTTCCCCAGCCCTGGCTACTACGAATTTCTTCATTTCCCCATAGGTTTGAGCACGTAGTTTAGAGTGCCTATATTATGATTGCCGTATGAAATGGCTGTCAAAACGAATTTTGATCCAGTGCCCTCCTCACTGGTGATAGGGAAAGAAGTGAGTCGCGGTTCGTTCGGATTCGTCTCCTCTGCAACGCTGGACAAGGACCCCGTAGCTGTTAAACAGTTTCATCAAATTTTGCTGTCGAGTGGCGGTGATAGTGTGCATTTCCAAAATTTCAAGAGAGAATGCGAACAACTGGCGCAATTGAATCATCCCAACGTTGTGAAGTACATTGGCGCCTACCAAGGCGAGAACAGCCCGATTCTAGTGATGGAACTGATGCACGAAACACTGAAGACGTATTTGGAGCGTAACAAGGGAAATCTCTCTCCTGACAGAGTGATGGAAATTTGCTCTGCAGTGTGCGAAGGTTAGGCGTTTCGTTTCCCTGCTGAGATTACTGTAGGGACTTCCCCTTCATTCATGTACCACCTTTTATTGCCAACTGTGTGGTAGTCCATAGATAAACGAGATAGTCTCTCACCCAGAGTGGGACCGGATTCTCCCCTCCGTTTTCAATCGAATGATGTTATATATAGTATTGGTTGATTGAAAACGGAGGGGATAATCGGGTTTGGGTGTGAGACTGTGTGTGTGTGTGACTGTGTGTGTGTGTGTGTGTGTGTGTGTGTGTGTGTGTGTGTGTGTGTGTGTGCGTGTGAGTATGTGTGTGTGTGTGTGGATGCTTGTGTGAGTGCTCAATAACACATGTACATGTAGCGAGTTGTGCGCCCTAAAAATCTAGCGCAATCTGTCTACACAATTTTATATGGCGCCGTATGGCACCGTGAACACTTTTTAAAAGGCCGATCCGCAAGCCAATTCCATAGAAGTCGTCACATATTCACGTAGTTATAGGTTTTGAAATATGCAGAATTTATCAATCCCAGTCCTTTATTCTCAAAATATATCTTCTTCAAGAGGTTAACCGCGAGAATGAAAGAGCGAAGTTGATAACTGAAGTTGATAGTGTGAGCAGCACACAGCAGTGACGATGCTCATCCCCTCAAAGTTGATGCTCATCCCTGAAGTTGATAGTGTGTAATTTATATACTTTGTATTTCAAATTAAGCAAAGTTGTGATTTCCAACTATTAGTATGGTCTTTTCTCAACATGTTGATGAATATTCTGAGTAGTTGCGTCCATCCATTGCGGAAATAAGTGCTTTGGTAGACCGCCCTACTTTTCAGTAAAAATCTGTGGTGCCGCTTAGCTTCATACATAAGTATACGCCCATGGCGTAGAAATTTGTGCCCACAGACCATTTTGGGGAAGCTCATTCTCAGCGAAGACACAACAGATTTCCCTGGAATTTATATTAAAATGAAGCTTAAAGAAAGAGCTATTAATCTTTGAATGATACAAAAGGAGAACATGCTTCTCTCACAATATATGCTAATTGCTAGTACATGCATAACATTGTGTGCATTAGTGTATATGCATTTGTGTCTATTTTGTTAGTGTTATACTGTAGTGTGAGTGGCTGTGAACTTGCTACAACATGACTTCGATCAGCTTTAACCCATGTTCCGTTCAGGTGTGGTCTACCTCCATGGACTCAAGAACCCTCTCATTCACAGAGATCTCAGTGATAAGAATGTTCTGCTAACTGAGACTGGAGCTGTAAAAATAGCTGATTTTGGACAGGCAAAGTTGTTAGGTGATCTTAATGATATCTTGCAGACCACCCAGCCTGGCACAGTGCTGTATATGCCACCAGAGGCATTGAAGAAGAAAAAGAAGAGATACACCGCTAAAGTGGACTCCTTCTCTCTTGGTGTTCTGATGTTGGAGATCTGCACCCAAAGCCCTCCATCATCTGGACTTGATGGCATCAATTACGAGATAGAAGTGAAACGTCGTGAAGATGACCTCCGTCTCCTTGACGATGCTCATCCCCTCAAACCACTCATTGTCTGGTGTCTGCAGTATGAAGAGCTCAGACCTACAGTTGATGTCATTGACGGTTTTATAAGAAATGATGTGCAGAGCAAGGTAAGAATGGTTGTCCATGCATCCTACCTCTGGTTCACCTTTGCTACTTGTAGCATGGAGGCATGTATATGTGGCTACTGTGGATGCAGCATCTGTGTGTATGTATATATGTACAATTTCCTACGTGCAGCCCACAGCATATTATATGTATATACTGTATATATGTATATGTATATACTATTATATGTATATGAGCTGCAGGAATTTGTACAGTGTGCATTCGGTCCATCTGAACTGTGCCAGTCTAGCCCTATACCCGTCTATCCTCATGTATGTATTGATAGCTCTATGCTCATCTATCCCTATGTCCATTTTGCATGGCATTTGTCCACCTGGCCCTGTACCCTTTTCACCAATTACCCTTTTTCCAAGTGTTTTTGGAGGATGCTTTTTATCCTTTTACCATGTGTAGTATTTTTTATGCACACACACACACACACACACACACACACACACACGCACGCATGCACGCACGCATGCACGCACACACACACACATACACACACGCACACACACACACACACAAACACACACAATATTGTCCTGTTTTGAACCTGCTTGACTGCACCAAGACACTAGTTTGAAGGTTACTGCAATTAAGAAGGAAGAAACTAAAATATTTTAATTAAGATAACTAAAACAAAACTATGCAGCTACTTGACTGTAATCAGTGCACCCAGCTAGAAGCATAGGCTTGAACATATGAGCTCTCAAGTTGACGATCATCATGCATACACATGACCTTGTGCGCGTACACACATGTGCCTAGTCTTGCATAGCCACTACGTGTATGTTCTGAAATGTCCGATCTGGTGAATGTATTAATATTGTGTAATGCAGACTACATTCTCGCCACCATTTTTATTATGGCATGAAAATAAAAGGTAGAATGCGGTCTGCGTTACATGAGACTACGAATGTATGGGATTCGTATATAGGTATATATGTATAGGCTATATATGTACTAATATGACTGTACAATGAAGCCTTCCTTGAAACCATTCAAGGACATCACACAGTGGCCTCTATAGACAGGTGGTCATTTATAAGCGCTGTTGGTATGGTGAAGGGGGATATAGGTCAGAGCACAGTGGACAGGTGGTCCTTGTAAACAGGTGGTCCTTGTACACAGGTGGCCCTTGTACACAGGTGGTCCTTGTACTTAGGTAGGGTATTTACTGTAAGGGTACATTCTTGAAACTTGCTCTCTGTGTAGGAAACAGTATCCCGCCTTGAGGCAAGGAACCACTTGTTAACCAAGGAGCGAGATACTGCAAGGGAGGAGATAGATTCCAAAATTCAACATGAAGTGAGGATCACTAGAGAACTGAGAACAAGTAATGAAGAGAAGAGCAGACTGCAGGTGTGTGTGTGTGTGTGTGTGTGTGTGTGTGTGTGTGTGTGTGTGTGTGTGTGTGTGTGTGTGTGTGTGTGTGTGTGTGTGTGTGTGCATGTACATGTGTGTGTGTGTGTGTGTGTGTGTGTGTGTGTGTGTGTGTGTGTGTGTGTGTGTGTGTGTGTGTGCCTGTGGTGTAGGTGTGCGAGCATGTGGGTGGTTAGTGTGTGGTATGCATGGGCAAGTGTGTCATGGTCATTGTACACAGGTGGCCCTAGTATACAGGTGGTCATACAGGTGGTCTTTGCATACAGGTGATCCTTGTATGCAGGTGGTCCTTATACACAGATGGTCCTTATGTACAGGTAGTCCCTGTATACAGGTGGTCCTTGTGTACAGGGGTCCTTGTTCACAGGCGGTCCTTGTACACAGGTGGTCCTTGTACACAGGTGGTCCTTGTACACAGGTGGTCCTTGTACACAGGTGGTCCTTGTGTACAGGTGGTCCTTGTGTACAGGTGGTCCTTGTATACAGGTGGTCCTTGTACCGGTATACCGGTGGTCCTTGTGTACAGGGGTCCTTGTGTACAGGTGGTCCTTGTATACCGGTGGTTCTTGTATACCGGTGGTTCTTGTGCACAGGTGAGGTATTTACTCTAAGGATACATTCTTGACTCTTACTCTCTTTGTATAGGAAACAGTATCCCACCTTGAGGCAAGCAACTGCGAGCTAACCAAGGAACTTGATGCTGCAGAGAAGGAAATTGATGTTAAAATTCAACATGAAGTGAAGATCACTAGAGAACAGAGAGCAAGTAATGAAGAGAAGAGTAGACTGCAGGTGTGTGTGTGTGTGTGTGTGTGTGTGTGTGTGTGTGTGTGTGTGTGTGTGTTGTGTGTGTGTCTTGCAGACAATGCATACACACATCATGACACGTGTGTATGTATATATTTGTGTATTTCATTGTAAAAGATTACTGTACATATGTATGTATGTAGATGCGTATGTATGTACATGTACATGAGTGTCCTGTTGTTGTATTAATAGTGACCACTGTAGACAGGTGGTTGCTCTATACAGTGACCACTATAGACAGGGGGTTGCTTTATATAGTGACCACTGTAGACAGGTGGCTGCTCTATACAGTGACCACTATAGACAGGTGGCTGCTTTATACAGTGACCACTATAGACAGGTGGCTGCTTTATACAGTGACCACTATAGACAGGTGGCTACTTTATACAGTGACCACTATAGACAGGTGGCTGCTTTATACAGTGACCACTAGGTGGCTGTTTTATACAGTGACCACTATAGACAGACCTACCTGCACACCATCATACGTAGGATCACAATAAAGCTTATCTACTTGAAACTTATGTGATCATTTGTATTTCCGGCTCATTTCTGCTCTGTGCATGCACTTTCGAAGATTCTTCATATGGTAGAAATCTTTCCCTCTATTTGCAGCACCAACATCAAGTGCTGAGGTGGCAGTATCACGACTCCCAGAGAACAGTGGAGGAGCTGAGAGAAGAGATAAGAAAACTTAAAAGTCAAAAGTTGAAACCTGTGAGTGTGCGACTTGTAGTGTTGTGAAAGTTGAGAAATTTACTGGTACATTTGTACACACACACATGCACACACACACACACACACACACACACACACACACACACACACGCACACACACACACACACATACACACACACACACACACACACACACACACACACACACACACACACACACACACACACATGCACACACACCTATATACACTTGTTCTTTACACCTTATCCACATGGATGTTGGGAGATCAAGATTAATCTACCATCCCTCACGCATCTGGCCAACATAGCTGATTTATTATGCCTCTCCATGCTCGTCTGTCTGTCACCACATCTGTCCAGTCCTCAATCCAGAGCCATGAAAGGTCATAGTGTCCACCCACCATAGACAGCATGGCTCCTTTGGGTTGTCTTTTCTTTACCACTGGTCTACTCAGTCTGGTGAAAACTCTCTTCTTTGTCCTCTCACAGCCCATTCTTTGAACACGTCCAAACCACTGCAATCGTCGTTTCCTCAATTTGTTCTCAATGGGTGGCTGACCTGTCATTCTCAGTATGTCTTCATTCCTCTTCTTGTCCAGCAGAGTGAACCCTGAAATATCCCTTAAACACCTCATCTGGAATGTCTTCAGCTTCCTTGAGTTCTGTTAATTCATAGGCCAGGTCTCCGCACCATAGAAAAGAACTGACACCACCAGTGATTGGAATACCCGTACCTTGGTTGCAATGCTGAGGTTATATGACTTCTAAATACTTGGTGTCCCCATGCACGTCTGATAAAATGTTTCCGCTTTCTGTAATCTGCTGTCCACTTCCCTATCTCCACTACAAATGGATTCCATGCAGGATGCTCCCCAAGTACTCAAAGCTACACACGCACGCACACACACACACACACACACACACACACACACACACACACACACACACACACACACACACACACACACACACACACACACACACACACACACACACTGCCTATGTATATACGTAGTGTCTTTCTATTCTTATCTACATAAATATTCCTCATTTTCATTCTGGCCACAGGTCTATCCAGCTGCAAAGCCAGTTGGCACTTCCAGTGACAGCTTCAACAAATCAAATTTTAAAGCAGTTCCCAAAGCTGTTGAAGAGGGTCTATTTGCTGGCCTGCCTTTTGGAAGGCTAGAAGACGAGCAATATTTACTAGCCGAAGCATTGACGAGCGGTTCTTGCCAATCTGTGGTTGCATTTGGAATGACTGGACACGGGAAAAGTAGCTTTTGGCATTTTATTCTTTGCCGGCAACATTTTAAGTCAAAGTACAGTAGATTTGGTGATATGTATTCTGAGACGAAGACAAATGAAAGTGCACATGCCATAGTAGAAGGACAGCAGCTCCTGCTTATTGATACACCTGGATTCAGGGATACTCAGGATATAGGGGATGAAGGTGACAACAAGCAAGATGCTTATGAAGTATTGAGGGATAACTTCAGGAAAAATATTCGTCTAGCCTACTTCGCTGCTGGTGAGGAGCTGAAGGCCTTCATTTTAGTCTATTCACTGACTGAGCAATGGACAACGGAAATGACTCAGATGACGGAGTTCCTTGAAAACTTGTCGTTTCCTTGGAATCACTGCATTGTTGTTCTCACTCATGCAGACAGTGTCTTCCCTGGTATGTCAGAGGGAGAAAGGTATGAAGCACTGAAAGACACAATGACCGAACATTGGCCACCAAAACAGCTGAAAAGAATCATCACAAAAAGCATTGGGTATGTCCTTATCGTTGAGAGCACTAGGAGGTATGAGGAGGAATATTATCGTTCAATTGTGAGAAGATTCTTGTCTCTACTAGACAGCATTCCTGGTTCATACACCAACCCATATTTTCTGCATTTTGCTCAACTATTCAAAACGTCACAGAAAGAATCATACAAGATGGCACTTCAGGATAAGCATTCAATGTGTGCTCTGGAAGGTAAAACACAAACAGCTTTTGAAAGCTTTGAATCGATTGGTAAGGAAGTTGTTGTACCCCAAACAAAGTTCATCAGGTACCTTCCAAAAGCTTTTGAAGACCAAAGATTTTCACTAGCAGGAATCTTTGGTTATAATAATACTTATTATGCAGGACAGGCTTATGATGAAGCTCACAAGCTCATGGAAAGACTATATAAGCTGTACCAGAAGATCATGCGAATTATACAACGTGATGATGTCTGTTGCAGTTTCCCTGAAGTCCACAACCTCCTGTTTGCACACCTTGCTGGTGTCCATATGCATGGTGTGAAGGATAAAGGAGATGAGTTATGTTCAGTAGCAGAGAATCTTGCTAGTTATGACAGGATTCACAAACAGATCAAAGAGCAAATTAAATCAATGACATCTAAACAAATCTTGAACTATTCAAATTTTAATTCATCAGAAATCAGCCCACCTAACTGTGCATTTCCTGTGAGATTCAACCACAGGTCAGGAGGCTCAGTCGACGTAGTGTACACTGTAGGAGACAAAGTAAAAGTTACTCGGCTGCCTGTAGCATCACAGGAAGCTGACATGCTACTACTGAAGACCATGTGTATTGCCACCCTCGAGAAAGAGATGGACAACCTCAAGGCACTTTGCAATCTACCCACGCGCAGGATGTGAAATTTGTCAATAAATGA
>CAUJGJ010000434.1:814116-844116 GCA_963170055.1 Halisarca cf. caerulea
GTGTGTGTGTGTGGATGCTTGTGTGAGTGCACTATAACACACGTACATGCATAACATTGTGTGCATTAGTGTATATGTGCATGTGTGTCTATTTTGTTAGTGTTATACTGTAGTGTGAGTGGCTGTGAACTTGCTACAACATGACTTCGATCAGCTTTAACCCATGTTCCGTTCAGGTGTGGTCTACCTCCATGGACTCAAGAACCCTCTCATTCACAGAGATCTCAGTGATAAGAATGACTGAGACTGGAGTTGTAAAAATAGCTGATTTTGGACAGGCAAAGTTGCTAGGTGATCTTAACGATATCTTGCAGACCACCCAGCCTGGCGCAGTGCTGTATATGCCACCAGAGGCATTGAAGAAGAAAAAGAAGAGATACACCGCTAAAGTGGACTCCTTCTCTCTTGGTGTTCTGATGTTGGAGATCTGCACCCAAAGCCCTCCATCATCTGGACTTGATGGCATCAATTACGAGATAGAAGTGAAACGTCGTGAAGATGACCTCCGTCTCCTTGACGATGCTCATCCCCTCAAACCACTCATTGTCTGGTGTCTGCAGTATGAAGAGCTCAGACCTACAGTTGATGTCATTCACGGTTTTATAAGAAATGATGTGCAGAGCAAGGTAAGAATGGTTGTCCATGCATCCTACCTCTGGTTCACCTTTGCTACTTGTAGCATGGAGGCATGTATATGCAGGCTACTGTGGATGCAGCAATGGTGTGTATGTATATATGTACAAATTCCTACGTGCAGCCCACAGCATTTTATATGTATATACTGTATATATGTATATGTATATACTATTATATGTATATGAGCTGCAGGAATTTGTACAGTGTGCATTCGGTCCATCTGAACTGTGCCAGTCTAGCCCTATACCCGTCTATCCTCATGTATGTATTGATAGCTCTATGCTCATCTATCCCTATGTCCATTTTGCATGGCATTTGTCCACCTGGCCCTGTACCCTTTTCACCAATTACCCTTTTTCCAAGTGTTTTTGGAGGATGCTTTTTATCCTTTTACCATGTGTAGTATTTTTTATGCACACACACACACACACACACACACACACACGCACGCACGCATGCACGCACGCATGCACGCACACACACACACACATACACACACGCACACACACACACACACACACACACACAATATTGTCCTGTTTTGAACCTGCTTGACTGCACCAAGACACTAGTTTGAAGGTTACTGCAATTAAGAAGGAAGAAACTAAAATATTTTAATTAAGATAACTAAAACAAAACTATGCAGCTACTTGACTGTAATCAGTGCACCCAGCTAGAAGCATAGGCTTGAACATATGAGCTCTCAAGTTGACGATCATCATGCATACACATGACCTTGTGCGCGTACACACATGTGCCTAGTCTTGCATAGCCACTACGTGTATGTTCTGAAATGTCCGATCTGGTGAATGTATTAATATTGTGTAATGCAGACTACATTCTCGCCACCATTTTTATTATGGCATGAAAATAAAAGGTAGAATGCGGTCTGCGTTACATGAGACTACGAATGTATGGGATTCGTATATAGGTATATATGTATAGGCTATATATGTACTAATATGACTGTACAATGAAGCCTTCCTTGAAACCATTCAAGGACATCACACAGTGGCCTCTATAGACAGGTGGTCATTTATAAGCGCTGTTGGTATGGTGAAGGGGGATATAGGTCAGAGCACAGTGGACAGGTGGTCCTTGTAAACAGGTGGTCCTTGTACACAGGTGGCCCTTGTACACAGGTGGTCCTTGTACTTAGGTAGGGTATTTACTGTAAGGGTACATTCTTGAAACTTGCTCTCTGTGTAGGAAACAGTATCCCGCCTTGAGGCAAGGAACCACTTGTTAACCAAGGAGCGAGATACTGCAAGGGAGGAGATAGATTCCAAAATTCAACATGAAGTGAGGATCACTAGAGAACTGAGAACAAGTAATGAAGAGAAGAGCAGACTGCAGGTGTGTGTGTGTGTGTGTGTGTGTGTGTGTGTGTGTGTGTGTGTGTGTGTGTGTGTGTGTGTGTGTCTGTGGTGTAGGTGTGCGAGCATGTGGGTGGTTAGTGTGTGGTATGCATGGGCAAGTGTGTCATGGTCATTGTACACAGGTGGCCCTAGTATACAGGTGGTCATACAGGTGGTCTTTGCATACAGGTGATCCTTGTATGCAGGTGGTCCTTATACACAGATGGTCCTTATGTACAGGTAGTCCCTGTATACAGGTGGTCCTTGTGTACAGGGGTCCTTGTTCACAGGCGGTCCTTGTACACAGGTGGTCCTTGTACACAGGTGGTCCTTGTACACAGGTGGTCCTTGTACACAGGTGGTCCTTGTGTACAGGTGGTCCTTGTATACAGGTGGTCCTTGTACCGGTATACCGGTGGTCCTTGTGTACAGGGGTCCTTGTGTACAGGTGGTCCTTGTATACCGGTGGTTCTTGTGCACAGGTGAGGTATTTACTCTAAGGATACATTCTTGACTCTTACTCTCTTTGTATAGGAAACAGTATCCCACCTTGAGGCAAGCAACTGCGAGCTGACCAAGGAACTTGATGCTGCAAAGAAGGAAATTGATGTTAAAATTCAACATGAAGTGAAGATCACTAGAGAACAGAGAGCAAGTAATGAAGAGAAGAGTAGACTGCAGGTGTGTGTGTGTGTGTGTGTGTGTGTGTGTGTGTGTGTGTGTGTGTGTGTGTTTGTGTGTGTGTCTTGCAGACAATGCATACACACATCATGACACGTGTGTATGTATATATTTGTGTATTTCATTGTAAAAGATTACTGTACATATGTATGTATGTAGATGCGTATGTATGTACATGTACATGAGTGTCCTGTTGTTGTATTAATAGTGACCACTGTAGACAGGTGGTTGCTCTATACAGTGACCACTATAGACAGGGGGTTGCTTTATATAGTGACCACTGTAGACAGGTGGCTGCTCTATACAGTGACCACTATAGACAGGTGGCTGCTTTATACAGTGACCACTATAGACAGGTGGCTGCTTTATACAGTGACCACTATAGACAGGTGGCTGCTTTATACAGTGACCACTATAGACAGGTGGCTGCTTTATACAGTGACCACTAGGTGGCTGTTTTATACAGTGACCATTATAGACAGACCTACCTGCACACCATCATACGTAGGATCACAATAAAGCTTATCTACTTGAAACTTATGTGATCATTTGTATTTCCGGCTCATTTCTGCTCTGTGCATGCACTTTCGAAGATTCTTCATATGGTAGAAATCTTTCCCTCTATTTGCAGCACCAACATCAAGTGCTGAGGTGGCAGTATCACGACTCCCAGAGAACAGTGGAGGAGCTGAGAGAAGAGATAAGAAAACTTAAAAGTCAAAAGTTGAAACCTGTGAGTGTACGACTTGTAGTGTTGTGAAAGTTGAGAAATTTACTGGTACATTTGTACACACACACATGCACACACACACACACACACACACACACACACACACACACACACACACACACACACACACACACACACACACACACACACACACACACACACACACACACACACACACACACACACACACACACAGTGTCACACACACATGCACACACACCTATATACACTTGTTCTTTACACCTTATCCACATGGATGTTGGGAGATCAAGATTAATCTACCATCCCTCACGCATCTGGCCAACATAGCTGATTTATTATGCCTCTCCATGCTCGTCTGTCTGTCACCACATCTGTCCAGTCCTCAATCCAGAGCCATGAAAGGTCATAGTGTCCACCCATCATAGACAGCATGGCTCCCTTGGGTTGTCTTTTCTTTACCACTGGTCTACTCAGTCTGGTGAAAACTCTCTTCTTTGTCCTCTCACAGCCCATTCTTTGAACACGTCCAAACCACTGCAATCGTCGTTTCCTCAATTTGTTCTCAATGGGTGGCTGACCTGTCATTCTCAGTATGTCTTCATTCCTCTTCTTGTCCAGCAGAGTGAACCCTGAAATATCCCTTAAACACCTCACCTGGAATGTCTTCAGCTTCCTTGAGTTCTGTTAATTCATAGGCCAGGTCTCCGCACCATAGAAAAGAACTGACACCACCAGTGATTGGAATACCCGTACCTTGGTTGCAATGCTGAGGTTATATGACTTCTAAATACTTGGTGTCCCCATGCACGTCTGATAAAATGTTTCCGCTTTCTGTAATCTGCTGTCCACTTCCCTATCTCCACTACAAATGGATTCCATGCAGGATGCTCCCCAAGTACTCAAAGCTACACACGCACGCGCACACACACACACACACACACACACACACACACACACACACACACACACACACACACACACACACTGCCTATGTATATACGTAGTGTCTTTCTATTCTTATCTACATAAATATTCCTCATTTTCATTCTGACAACAGGTCTATCCAGCTGCAAAGCCAGTTGGCACTTCCAGTGACAGCTTCAACAAATCAAATTTTAAAGCAGTTCCCAAAGCTGTTGAAGAGGGTCTATTTGCTGGCCTGCCTTTTGGAAGGCTAGAAGACGAGCAATATTTACTAGCCGAAGCATTGACGAGCGGTTCTTGCCAATCTGTGGTTGCATTTGGAATGACTGGACACGGGAAAAGTAGCTTTTGGCATTTTATTCTTTGCTGGCAACATTTTAAGTCAAAGTACAGTAGATTTGGTGATATGTATTCTGAGACGAAGACAAATGAAAGTGCACATGCCATAGTAGAAGGACAGCAGCTCCTGCTTATTGATACACCTGGATTCAGGGATACTCAGGATATAGGGGATGAAGGTGACAACAAGCAAGATGCTTATGAAGTATTGAGGGATAACTTCAGGAAAAATATTCGTCTAGCCTACTTCGCTGCTGGTGAGGAGCTGAAGGCCTTCATTTTAGTCTATTCACTGACTGAGCAATGGACAACGGAAATGACTCAGATGACGGAGTTCCTTGAAAACTTGTCGTTTCCTTGGAATCACTGCATTGTTGTTCTCACTCATGCAGACAGTGTCTTCCCTGGTATGTCAGAGGGAGAAAGGTATGAAGCACTGAAAGACACAATGACCGAACATTGGCCACCAAAACAGCTGAAAAGAATCATCACAAAAAGCATTGGGTATGTCCTTATCGTTGAGAGCACTAGGAGGTATGAGGAGGAATATTATCGTTCAATTGTGAGAAGATTCTTGTCTCTACTAGACAGCATTCCTGGTTCATACACCAACCCATATTTTCTGCATTTTGCTCAACTATTCAAAACGTCACAGAAAGAATCATACAAGATGGCACTTCAGGATAAGCATTCAATGTGTGCTCTGGAAGGTAAAACACAAACAGCTTTTGAAAGCTTTGAATCGATTGGTAAGGAAGTTGTTGTACCCCAAACAAAGTTCATCAGGTACCTTCCAAAAGCTTTTGAAGACCAAAGATTTTCACTAGCAGGAATCTTTGGTTATAATAATACTTATTATGCAGGACAGGCTTATGATGAAGCCCACAAGCTCATGGAAAGACTATATAAGCTGTACCAGAAGATCATGCGAATTATACAACGTGATGATGTCTGTTGCAGTTTCCCTGAAGTCCACAACCTCCTGTTTGCACACCTTGCTGGTGTCCATATGCATGGTGTGAAGGATAAAGGAGATGAGTTATGTTCAGTAGCAGAGAATCTTGCTATTTATGACAGGATTCACAAACAGGTCAAAGAGCAAATTAAATCATCTAAACAAATCTTGAACTGTTCAAATTTTAATTCATCAGAAATCAGCCCACCTAACTGTGCATTTCCTGTGAGATTCAACCACAGGTCAGGAGGCTCAGTTGACGTAGTGTACACTGTAGGAGACAAAGTAAAAGTTACTCGGCTGCCTGTAGCATCACAGGAAGCTGACATGCTACTACTGAAGACCATGTGTATTGCCACCCTCGAGAAAGAGATGGACAACCTCAAGGCACTTTGCAATCTACCCACGCGCAGGATGTGAAATTTGTCAATAAATGAAATATGCATATTATTACAGCTATATAGTATTTAAAATTATACTTATGTTTATGACACTATATATATACATCATGTACTATAGTGTACATTTTATACATGCAGTTATATATTATGTCTTCACCATGAGTTATTACAGCTAATAATAGTTACTTCCATGCCATCTGTATTATATATATAGTCATTGTCTTATGTCTTCATCATGAGTTATTACAGCTGTCACTTCCATGCCATCTGTATTATAGTTTTGAGTGTTTTCTACATTTATTATGCCTCTCCATGCTCGTCTGTCTGTCACCACATCTGTCCAGTCCTCAATCCAGAGCCATTGTGTGTGTGTGTGTGTGTGTGCATATATGTGTGCATGTGTGTGTGTGTGTGTGTGTGTGTGTGTGTGTGTGTGTGTGTGTGTGTGTGTGTGTGTGTGTGTGTGCATGTGTATGTGTATGTGTGTGCGAGTGTGTGTGTGTGTGTGTGTGTGTGTGTGTGTGTGTGTGTGTGTGTGTGTGTGTGTGTGTGTGCATGTGTGTGTGTGTGTGTGTGTGTCTGTGTGTGTGTGTGTGTGTCTGTGTGTGTGTGTGTGTGTGTGTGTGTGTGTGTGTGTGTGTGTGTGTGTGTGTGTGTGTGTGTGTGTGCGGCAAGAAAAAAGGGATGGACATGTCCTCACACACACACATTCACACACACACACACACACACACACACACACACACACACACACACACACACACACACACACACACACACATACACACACCTACATACACTCAGATACACACACATACACACATGCACACATACACACACACACACACACACACACACACACACACACACACACACACACACACACACACATATATATATACACACACGCACATACACACACATATATACACACATGCACACATACACACACACACACACACACACACACACACACACACACACACACACATGTACACACACACACACACACACACACACACACACACACACACACACACACGCGCACACACATACGCACATACATACGCAGGTATGTACACATGCATGAACACACACCTGAGCACTTTAAATACTTGAGCCTTTTCCCAATTGCTCTGATTTTGTTGTAAATCACTTCTCTCCTTTTCCACACTGAAACTGGGCCCATTTCATCGACTGAAGGAACAGATGTGAGGATAGTAACAAGAGGCCTAGGGGATCTAAATGTTGTTGAATGCAGTGAACCCTCTCTAAACTGAACCCTCTGTAATCTGAACCCCTCTCTAAACTGGATGCATTTTCAAGTCCTGCTCTTTACATTTGCTGTACATATATATAGAACCCCTCTAAACTGGAAACCTCTTTAAACTGAACCTTTATAAATTAATTTCTTTAGTCCTAAGCGTGTTCAGTTTAGAGAGGTTTCACTGTATATATATGAACTACAGACATACCACTAGTTCATGTACATATTAAATGCACAGTCGATATGATCACTTGGCTAAGTACCATCAAGTGCAAATTAATTTAAAAAAGCAGTACTTATTATCAGAAGTACTTAGTATCAGCATTGTTTTCCATACTGTACATGAGGTAGGGAGAGAGAGCAAGGAGTACTTACTATCAGTGTTGTTTTCTGCATGTACTGTACATGAGGTAGGGAGAGAGCAAGGAGTACTTACTATCAGTGTTGTTTTCTGCATGTACTGTACATGAGGTAGGGAGAGTGAGGAGTACTTACTTTATGTCCAGGAGTATGTACTATCCCAGGTACTTACATACTAAACCTACATGCAAGTTTGGTATGTAGGAAAGATGGTTTTCACATGCATGCATGTACACACGCATACACATGTAAATTAATATAGACGTTATATTAATTGTTTGTTTATGGTGGGATTAATTGCTTGTTTTTGGTGGGATTTCTATGGTAACCAACCTGACTCATCATCCTCTTCACTATGTAGATATATACAATACATTCTGAATCGCTAACATTTGTGCAATACTGTAACAAACTAGATACAAGTAAGGATTGAAGACACAGGACAAAATATAATTACAGGAAATGACCCTTTTGTGGTGGAGTATGCATGTATATAATATGCAAGTCATGCAATTTACAGCTGCTTTATACATTTGTGTATATACAACTACAAACTCGACAATGGTCGATCGATATGATTAATTACATCATTTTATGTATATTTATCACAATGCTCAAATACTGTAATATGTGTGCCTTATATAGGAAGTGTTTACCAACACACCACCATTACCAATTGCAATGCATATAGGAAATGAGTCAAGCATGGATCGAGTTGTCTTTCAGTATAAAAAGTTTTATGACGACATGGACAGTTGAGTGCGCACACGCATTATAGCATATAATATTTTCATACTGTTCATACTAGCCTTTTTTGTTCCCTCGGTAAAACTAACATCGTTTCAGATTCTGAATCTGTTATGCTCAAATAAATTTAATTAGATATAGTGGATTTTAAGTACATGACATGGGCTCATAGCATAGAATCTGATACTGATAGCTGATATATATACTGAGTGGAAACATGTAGGTGCATAGGGTTCGAAGTTGAATGCAAAGGTATTTTGCAAGTGGTCCAAATTCTATAATAACGACCAATGGGTCCATAGTTTATGAAGGGTTTGTTCCGCATGGCAGAACTACTAATTCGATAGGTCCATTTTTTATGTGACAGGCCTAGGTCCTATGCCAGGTCATGCACAATTGACTTTTGGTATGTGTCTAGGTGGGCTAACCTAGTCTCGCGTAGCCAGACCCTCAACTTGGCTCCAGACAGAAGGATCTGAGGTTTGGGTCTGGCTACGTGAGACTAAGACTGAGCGTTGATGGAAGGGCAGCCATTTTTCGAATTACAGGGAAATTCCTAACTGTTACTGGAAACAATTTCAACTCTGGCAAATCCGAGGGCAAATCTTATCAAGAAGAAAATGGAAGAAGATCGACGGCAAAGTTGCAAGTAGGCTAAAAATAACGGTTGTAATAGCGTCTCTCTGTCTTCATACCCTAGTCGAGATATTTCCCCAGCCCTGGCTACTACGAATTTCTTCATTTCTCCATAGGTTTGAGCACGTAGTTTAGAGTGTCTATGATTGCCGTATGAAATGGCTGTCAAAACGAATTTTGATCCAGTGCCCTCCTCACTGGTGATAGGGAAAGAAGTGAGTCGCGGTTCGTTCGGAGTCGTCTACTCTGCAACGCTGGAAAAGGACCCCGTAGCTGTTAAGCAGTTTCATCAAATTTTGCTGTCCAGTGGCGGTGATAGTGTGCATTTCCAGAATTTCAAGAGAGAATGCGAACAATTGGAGCAATTGAATCACCCAAACGTTGTAAAGTACATTGGCGCCTACCAAGACGATCTCGAGAACGGCCCAATCCTTGTGATGGAACTGATGCACGAAACACTGAAGGCGTATTTGGAGCGTAACAAGGGAAATCTCTCTCCTGACAGAGTGATGGAAATATGCTCTGCAGTGTGCGAAGGTTAGGCGTTTTGTTTTCCTGCTGAAATTACTGTAGGGACTTCCCCTTTATTGATGTGTCACCTTTTATTGCCAACTGTGTGGTAGTCTACAGATATACGAGATAGTCTCGCACCCAGAGCGAGACCCGATTCTCTCCTCCGTTTTCACTCAACTGATGTTATATATAGTATTGGTTGATTAAAAGCTGAGGAGATAATTGGGTGTGGGTGTGAGACTGTGTGTGTGTGTGTGTGTGTGTGTGTGTGTGTGTGTGTGCGTGTGTGTATGTGTGTGTGTGTGTGGATGCTTGTGTGAGTGCTCAATAAAACATGTACATGCATAACATTGTGTGCATTAGTGTATATGTACATGTGTGTGTGTGTATGTGTGTGTGTGTGTGTGTGTGTGTGTGTGTGTGTGTGTGTGTGTGTGTGTGTGTGTGTGTGTGTGTGTGTGTGTGTGTGTGTGTGGATGCTTGTGTGAGTGCACTATAACACACGTACATGCATAACATTGTGTGCATTAGTGTATATGTGCATGTGTGTCTATTTTGTTAGTGTTATACTGTAGTGTGAGTGGCTGTGAACTTGCTACAACATGACTTCGATCAGCTTTAACCCATGTTCCGTTCAGGTGTGGTCTACCTCCATGGACTCAAGAACCCTCTCATTCACAGAGATCTCAGTGATAAGAATGTTCTGCTAACTGAGACTGGAGTTGTAAAAATAGCTGATTTTGGACAGGCAAAGTTGCTAGGTGATCTTAACGATATCTTGCAGACCACCCAGCCTGGCGCAGTGCTGTATATGCCACCAGAGGCATTGAAGAAGAAGAAGGGATACACCGCTAAAGTGGACTCCTTCTCCCTTGGTGTTCTGATGTTGGAGATCTGCACCCAAAGCCCTCCATCATCTGGACTTGATGGCATCAATTACGAGATAGAAGTGAAACGTCGTGAAGATGACCTCCGTCTCCTTGACGATGCTCATCCCCTCAAACCACTCATTGTTTGGTGTCTGCAGTATGAAGAGCTCAGACCTACAGTTGCTGTTATTCAGGGTTTTATAAAAAATGATGTGCAGAGCAAGGTAAGAATGGTTGTCCATGCATCCTACCTCTGGTTCACCTTTGCTACTTGTAGCATGGAGGCATGTATATACGTGGCTACTGTGGCTGCAGCATCTGCGTGTACAAATTCCTACATCCCACACATGCGTACATATGTGTAGGCTGTGGGATGTAGGAATTTGCACAGTGTACTCAGTGTAACTAAACTCTGTCTAGTCCTATACCCTTCCAGCCTCATTTATATGTATAGCCCTAGCCCTATGCTCGTCTAGCCCTTTGCTCGTCTAGCCCTATGCTCGTCTAGCCCTATGCTCGTCTAGCCCTATGCTCGTCTAGCCCTTTGCCCACCTAGCCCTGTACCTGTTTCACAACTTATACATGATCTAATTCCTGTTTGATTAATCTTTTTTGTAAAGTCCTGTATCAATCCTACATCCTTTTAAATGTTCTTGTACACGGGTGGTCCTTGTATACAGGTAGTCCTTGTATACAGGTAGTCCTTGTATACAGGTGGTCCTTGTACACAGGTGGTCCTTGTATGCAGGTGGTCCTTGTACACAGGTGGTCCTTGTACACAGGTGGTCCTTGTACACAGGTGGTTCTTGTACACAGGTGGCCCTTATACACAGGTAGTCCTTGTATACTGGTGGTCCTTATACACAGGCGGTCCTTGTACACAGGTGGTCCTTGTACACAAGTGGTCCTTGTACACAGGTGGTCCTTGTGTACAGGTGGTCTTTGTACACAGGTGGGGTAAGGATACATTCTTGACTCTTACTCTCTTTGTATAGGAAACAGTATCCCAACTTGAGGCAAACAACCGCGAGTTAATCAAGGAACTTGGTGCTGCAGGAGAGGAGATTCATGCAAGAATTCAACATGAAGAGAAGATCACTAAAGAACTGAGAATGACTAATGAAGACATGAATAGACTTCAGGTGTGTGTGTGTGTGTGTGTATGTATGTGTGTGCTGTGTGTGCGTGCGTGCATGCATATGTGTGTGTGTGTGTGTGTGTGTGTGTGTGTGTTTGGTGTGTGTGTGTGTGCTTGTGTGCGTGTGTGTGGTGTGTGTGTGTGTGTGTGTGTGTGTGTGTGTGTGTGTGTGTGTGTGTGTGTGTGTGTGTGGTGTGTGCCCTGCTGTGTGTGTGTGTGTGTGTGTGTCTGTGTGTGTGTGTGTGTGTGTGTCTGTGTGTGTGTGTGTGTGTGTGTGTGTGTGTGTGTGTGTGTGTGTGGTGTGCCCTGCAGTGGTAGACATAGGATTTGACCTTTGCTAGGACAAACAGCTGACCCAGTGTTGTATTGGTAGGACATTTTGAAGATTGGTCAGCCATTTCTAACCATCATATAGATTACGTGTGTACGTACGTACATGTGTACATACATAATACACGAAATATGTAACGCTAAACCTTGAGATTGGCAAAACAAGTTGCCACTCGACTGTAATAGCTGATAATGGAGACTCAGCTCTCAGATTTGATAGTTAGCCAAATGACTGAGTGAGACTGACCCAACTCAATCTTGGTCAGCCATATTCATATTTTGTTTGGAAAATGGCAGATGGCAGGCAGCTATTTCTACCTCTGGTTCCGTTGACAGTGTTTAAACACATGTACATAAGACCTTTGCAAATGTATGTGTATATTATACGTAGTTCACATGACATTCAGTTAAACCTCCGTAATAAGGACACCACTGGGACTACAGTAAGCTGTCCTGTACAGTGAAACCTCTATAATAGGGACACCAGTGGGACCACAGTAAACAGTCCTGTTTATGGAGGTGTCCTTATTTCGGATGATGTCCTGTTTAATGAGGTTTCTGTATTTTGAAGGTTCTTTAATGCAGCCCCCTAAAAATTAATCAAGGGGTACCTGCCCCCCAAACATTTGATGTGCAAATTACCGTATGCATACAAATTTTCATGGGATGAAACTTTGCGTATTTCGCGGATTTGAAGCCATGCGCAAAAATTTAGGCCCATGAAAATTTGTGTAAAGGCTTGTGCAATGACTAAAATGGCCGTCTAAAGAGCAGGAGACGTCGAGAAGCAAGTCAGGGCCTTTGCTTGTTTCTTTCATGGCTTTCTTCCAGAAACGGAGGAAGATTATAGCAATAAAAGACTAAAATAAAGCAGGATTAAAGAGGGATCCGCGATAATAAAAACCGTGAAAATGGTGAAAATTGACCATCTGCAAAAGTTTCATCCTGTGAAAGTTTGTACGCGTACGGTAGTGCCAACTATGATGGGAGAAGGATCACAAGCCAACATAACTTGTATCCTTAAATGACTGGTTATAAACACTCACTCATGGAGACACAACCCGTTTTAGCTACAAGCTGAGCTACAACTGTCAGAGAGGCAAAAGTGAAGCGTTGTGGTCATTACGCATATATACGTAGACCGTCATTTTGCACTTGTTCGCATGCGCACATGACAGACTGCAAATGTGGGATGGATGTAATTTGACATAATAATGAACATGCAAGCGTATAATGATATATCAATCAAGATCAATTCTCAGCCCTCCTAACTGGAATAGTCTTTCTATACCAGTGCAGAGGTTGTCGGATTATCAAGGTATTTTTAGCATAGTCTAATATGGCGACTGCATCTCATAAGATGGTTGGATTAGAGAGAATGTTGGATTGTAGAGGTGTCTGATCAAAGTGCACCTTCATCATGCCTCAGATCACAGTGAAAGTTGTCTCACTTCCAAAGGATGTCATCGTTTGCATTATCATCGTATTCTTTGTCTGTTTATCTTTGAAATACTTTATATGGCAAAAAATATGTTCCCTCCATTTGCATGCAGCACCAACACCAAGTGCTGAGTCAGCAGTATCACGACTCCCAGAGAACAGTGGAGGAGCTGAGAGAGGAGATAAGAAAACTTAAAAATCAACAGTTGACATCTGTGAGTCTGCGACTAGTAGTGTTGTGAAAGTCGACAGTTTGCTACCACATTGACCATAGTAATTTTGCACGGTATTGCACACATTGACACACACACACACGCACGCACGCACGCATGCACGCATACACGCACACACGCACGCACGCACACACACACACACACACACACATACACACACACACACACACACACACACACACACGTACGCACGCACACACACACACACACACACACACACACACACACATGTACATACACACACACACACACACACACACACACACACACACACGCGTACACACACATGCACGCACACACAGTGTTATAGCGTCTTTCTATTCTCATCTATTCCTCATTTTTGCTCTGACTGTAGGTCCATCCAGCTGCAAAGCCAGTTGGCACTTCCAGTGACAGCTCAAACAGATCAAAAGCAGTTCCCAAAGTTGTTGAAGAGGGTCCCCTTGCTAGGATTCCTTTTGGAAGGCAAGAAGAAGAATGTTATTTACTTGCCAATGCATCGACGAGCGGTTCTTGCCAGTCTGTTGTTGCATTTGGAATGACTGGACATGGGAAAAGTACCTTTCTAAATTTTATTCTTCGCCGGCAGCAGTTTAAGACAAGTAGTGGATTAGATTTTATGTATTCTGTGATGAAGACAACGGAAAGTGCACATGCCATAGTAGAAGGACAGCAGCTCCTGCTTATTGATACACCTGGATTTAGGGATACACACGATATAGGGGATGAAGGTGACAACAAGCAAGATGCTCATGAAATATGGGAGGATGACTTCAGGAAAAATGTTCGTCTAGCCTACTTGGATGCTGGTCAGGAAGTGAAAGCCTTCATTTTAGTCTACTCACTGACGTCTCGATGGACAGCGGAAGAGACTCTGATGATAAAGTTCCTTGAAAGCTTGTCATTTCCTTGGGATCACTGCATTGTTGTTCTCACTCATGTAGACCATGTCTTCCGGGGTATGTCAGAGGAGGAGAGGTATAAAGAACTGAAAGACGCAATGGCCAAAGATAAGCTACCAAAGCAGCTAAAGAGACTCATAACAGAATGCAGTGATTGGGTCCTTATCGTTGAGAACACTAGGGCTGGAGATGAGGAATATCATCGTTCAATTGTGAGAGGACTCTTGACTCTACTAGACATCATTCCTGGTTCATACACCAACCCACATTTCCTGCATTTTGCTCAACTATTCAAAACGTCACAGAAAGAATCATACAAGATGGCACTTCAGGATAAGCATTTAATGCGTACACTGGAAAGTAAAACACAAACAGTTTTTGAAAGCTTCAAATCAGCTGCTAAGGAAGCTGTAGTAGCCCTAACAGAGTTCATTGGGTACCTTCAGAGAGATTTTGGTGAATCAGACAGCAGCATTTCTGCATTCAAATCAAAAGTACCGGCAAATTTGGCAGCAACCAGGGAAGAAAGCACAACTGAAAGGGTACGAATGGCTTACGACAATGCTGAGTCAGACATGCTTGTAGAAAGACTGTATCAGCTATACCAGGAGATCATGTTCATTACGGAAGGTGATGATGTCGCTTGTGGTCTCGTTAAAGAACACAACCTCCTGTTTGCACACCTTGCTTGTATCCATATGCACGGTGTGAAGGATAGAGGAGAGGAGTTGTGTTCAGCAGCAGAGAATCTTGCTATTTATCACAATATGCGCAAACAGGGTAAAGAGCAAATTACATCCTCTGAGAAATCCTTGTACTATTCAAAATTTAATTCAACAGAAATCAGCCCACCTAACTGTAACTGTGCGTTCCCTGTGGGATTCAACCACACATCAGGAGGCTCAGTTGATGTCGCATATACTGTAGGAGCCAAAGTACAAGTCACTCAGCTTCTCATAACATCACAGGAAGCTGACATGCTACAATTGAGAACCTCGTGTATTGTCACCCTTGAAAAAGAGATGGACACCATATCAAGGCACTTTGCAATCTACGCACACACGGGATGTGAAATTAAATTTGCAATCATGAATAAAATTTACATTAATTTTTTAGTATTATATTAAAATTATACTAGTCTTGTGTTTATGCCACTATAATATATACATCATGTACTATAGTTATGTATATTCACCGTGAGTTATTACAGCATACAACACTTTCCAATCTGTATAGTTTTCAAGTGCATGTTTCTGTAGTATATACATTTCAAGTGATGATCACTAATTTTTGTGCATATATTTGAATTAATGTGCACGGCAACAATCAATTGCAATCAAAGCAATAAGTTGTACATATTATTGTTTAATTTTCATGCTCATTAATAATTTATATTATATTGATTTTATTGTAATTTGTTATACGTTCTTAATTACACGTGAGATATTTTGAATTGAATTTGTTAATGTCCGGATCTATCACCATAGCAACAATAATAATTACATTATATAGCACTCAGGTTGTTACAATAATAATGGGAAATGGTACAAATTATCACACACTACAGCAGATACTGGAGAACAGAATATTATAACACATGTACTGCAGTACACAGTACAGAGTACAGTACTGCAGTACACAGTACAGAGTACAGTACCACACAGTATACATAGTACATACGAGCATGGTACATGCAGTACTGGTCTGAAATAGCACTAATGTGTGTGGGTGGTTGGGTGGAGCATGTGTGCATGTGATCACATTCAAATGGACTAGTAAGTACAGTAGGTATTCATTACAGTTATCAGATGATGATTATTATAGAAACAATTCACTAGGAGAAACTCAAGGCCGCTACGTCATAGCTTCATCAAAGGTTTGGTCTCTGTTGGGGGAATGAGGAGGAGTGACTGAAGGAAGGGACTCTTTTGACTCCATTCGCGGCGGCATTCGCTCATTCTTCAGATCCAGTTTGCGAGCTTCTTCGAAGCTTGTGATTCTCTTGCGAGGCTTTGCTTCAAGTTGGTCAATTGCTGTCACATGTGAACAGAAAAGAATACAGTGATTGTGTGTGTGTGTGTGTGTGTGTGTGTGTGTGTGCGTGCGTGTGTGTGTGTGCGTGTGTATGCGTGTGTGTGTGTGTGTGCGTATGCGTGTGTGTGTGTGTGTTGTGTGTGTGCGTGTGTGTGCACACGTGTGTATGTGTGCGTGTGTGTGTGTGTGTGTTTGCACGCGTGTACATACATGCGTGTACTATGTACGTACACACATGTAGAGGTATTTCAATACACACAAATGTACTATACGTAAATGTGTACATCCTATATGTACATAATAGCATATACCATCACGTATTCCAGTGCTCCCCTCCTGCAGTACATTGAAGGGTAGCATTCCACTCGGAGTGAGTCCCTTTAGAGTAACGACACTCTCATTCTCTTGTCTGGGGGAGTTGAAGGGGGGGGGGGGGTGGATGGAAAAAATTGTGTTAGTCAATATGTGTGTGTGCATGCGGCAAGAAATAAAGGATAGATGTGTGCTCACACCCATACACAAGCACAACACACACACACACACACACACACACACACAAACACACACACACACACACACTTATACAAACACACACACACACACACACACACACACACACACACACACACACACACACACACACACACACACCTGAGCACTTTAAACACTCGAGCCATTTTCCCAATTGCTCTGATTTTGTTGCGAATCACTTCTCTCCTTGCCTGCACTGAAGCTGGGTCCATCTCATCGGCTGAAGGAACAAGATGTGAGGATGGTAACGAGAGAGAATCTAAATAGTGTTGAATGTAGTGAGCCCTCTCTATACTGTATGTCCTGCCAAGTCCTGTTCTCCATATTGGCTGTACATACAGAACCTCTCTAATCTGGAAATCTCTCTAAACTGAGCCATATTCCTCAAATGGTGTTCAGTTTAGAGAGGCCTCCCAATATAAAACATAGAGCATACGTAAGTATGTACATACGTATGTATAGTCACTTGGCTAAGTACCATCAAGTGCAAATTAAAGCAGTATTAATTTATTATCAGGAGTACTTCCTATCAGTGTCGTTTTCGGTACTGTACGTGAGGTGGGGAGAGAGCCAGAAGTACATATTTGCTATCCAGAAAAATGTACTATCGCAGGTAAAAACCAAGTTTGGTATGAAAGATGGCTCACACATGCACACATGCACACACACACACACACACACACACACACACACACACACACACACACACACACACACACAGTAGAATAGACGATGAATCAATAATTATTCATTTATGGCGGGATTTCCATAGTAACCAACCTGGCTCCTCATCATCCTCTTCACTATGGATGTTCAATACATTCACTAACATTTCCGTTACTACAGTAACAAGAAAGATATAAATAAAGATTGAAGACATAAGACAAAACATAACTACAGGAACTTACCCTTTTCTCCTACAAAGGGGAGTGACCAGGTAAAAACATCCATGAAGTTTGGCAGCCAGTATGGATGGTCTACTGCATTGAATTGCCTAATGTTCATCACATTGTTCTCATACTTCAAGATGGCCGCTGGGGGTGGGGTGGGAAAGGGGAAGGGTCCAGAGTGTGAAGGTGCAGTGAGGGATATGAGTGAGGGTGCAGAATATGAGATGTGTGTGTGCGTGTGTGTGTGTGTGTGTGTGTGTGTGTGTGTGCATGTGCGTATGCATGCACATACACTCTTGACACACAAACACTCATACACACATTGTGACATTCATGGACATCTGCATACACATGCAAGTACACACACACACACACACACACACACACACACACACACACACACACACACACCTTTGTTCCCGTACACATCAAGGTAGTTTGGTGCAGAAAAAATCGTAATGAGAGAGGGAAAGAGAGTAACTCTATTCTTCTTGTACATCTTGTAACTGGAGGAGGAAGGAGAGACACACTGAGAGGAGGGACAAGGGAGAGACACACTGAGGGGGGGGGACAAGGGAGAAACACACTGAGGGGAGGGACAAGGGAGAGACACACTGAGAGGAGGGACAAGGGAGAGACACACTGAGAGGAGGGACAAGAAAAACAGGAGGAAACATGCTAAATAGACAAAACTGGTGAGAAAACACCCTGAAGGATATAGAGTTATACACATATATACGTATGTACGTACAAATAACACACTGAAGAGGACCACAGGAGAGAAAACACTTGGATGAGCTAGGGAGAAAACACATTTTATGGACAGAAGATACTCACTGGCAGTGTGGATGTACCTAGACTAAGGTACATACGTACATGGATACATTATGACAGACAGTCAGTCAGATGGACAGACATACAGCCAGACAAACTCACCCTGCATCTTGGGCCTCATGTGCTCGGATTATGGAGAGTAAGTTATTTCTCTGGAGGAACTCGCAACAAGCATTGTAGCTGGAGGGATTGCAGCAGTAGACACGCAACTTACAAACTCATTCATTTATGAGACAAACACAGTTGGACCACACCCACCTGTAATAATAGGAACATCCCCTCACTTGATTGTGAGAGAAGTTCTCCTGAGAAGGTCGTTCAGTACCAAAGTCTTCCAGTGGATCGGACCAGAGCAGGTCGCACATGGGCCCAAAAGGTGGGGGCTCTCTGAACCGATCCAACTACGTATGGCCAATGGGAAGAGGGTTGAAAATTGTAACATACGTACGTATGTACAAACGTACGGTACATGTCATAAAAAAGTTCCCATATCGTATCGTATTCGTAATCAAGTTCTATCGTATTACGATCGTAAATTCTTCGTATCGTCACGGTAAAATCATCGTATAACGATCAGATGATGATTTGGAGAAATCGTATTTCTATCGTCATTTGCCAAAAATGCATATCTCTATATGTTCACCTCATTGATTCACTGCAAAAGGTTTCCTAAGCAATATTTCACGTTCGAGCGAAGAAGAAAGGTATTCCGACTATGCGAAGCAGACAAATAGGGCCAAAACGCGCCCTCTGTTCGTACGAAACTTCAGTCTGAAGGGTTTAGCACCACGAAAAAATAGGAAAGGACAGACTCCACGATACAGGCAAACGATACAGGCAAAGGAAGGATGTTAACGGCTCGTCGAATGTTAACGACGTGGTCCAAGATGGTGGCTAGACTCGAGCAGATGAAGAAATTATATTCGCAGAGTTACAAGAATTGATCGTAAGACATAATTTTCAACTTTATTATGTTTCGCTGCCAACAGCAAATGCACGGGGCGAGTTTTCGAGGATGAATCTACTGGGAGTCTCTCACTGCGAATGCATGTGCGCAAACGTCCTTGCGAAATTAGCCCAAAATGGCTATCGCACGAGGTCAGATGCGATCGAAAAGCAAAGTAGCAAAACTCCTCATGTATATGTCGCATAGCAACAACTTTTTCTTCTTATGAAGCACTTCGTAATTTTGGTACATTCTGAGCACAGGAAGATCGTTATCTCTTCGTATCGTGATAGTAATTCCATCGTATCGTAGTCGTAAATATATCGTAATAAATTCGTATTACGATTACGAAGTGGGAACTTTTTAATGACCTGTACCGTATGTGTGTAAGAAAAACATATGTACATATGTATGTATAATACAAACACACACAATCACATACACAATCACACACACACACACACACACACACACACACACACACACACACACACACACACACACACACACACACCTGTCTGATGTCATCCAAGGTGAACAGCTCAGGGGAAAGTCCCCCATGCACACACAGGAACTGCTTGTTCATGAGAGCACTTAACGGAAGACAATCAAAGGAATTCATACACTCGTCATACACTGTCTCTGAGTACTTGATTTTACCTAGTGTGTTGGCAAGGTAGGAGGGATTGAATAGAAAGATATGATCAATAAAAAAAGATAGTGTGTACGTATACGTATGTGTGTGTGTGTGTGTGTGTGTGTGTGTGTGTGTGTGTGTGTGTTTGTGTATGTGTGTGTGTGTGTGTGTGTGTGTGTGTGTGTGTGTGTGTGTGTGTGTGTGTGTGTGTGTGTGTGTGTGTGTGTGTGTGTGTGTGTGTGTGTGTGTGTGTGTGTGTGTGTGTGTGTGTGTGTGTGTGTGTGTGTGTGTGTGTGTGCAGTCATTCTCCTCACATTCCAGTTTGAAGGTGAAGTATTCCGTGAGATGTCTACATTCATGGTTTCCTCGCAGAAGAAAGAGTGTCTTCGGATAGTTCAGTTTTAAGCTCCACAAGTAGAGAACACACTGAGGAAGAATAGAGAAGAAGATTAGAATGGAAACATGTTTATGCATGTTTGTGACAGAATGCATGTACGTACATACGTACATGTGCATATGCAAAAATGTAAACAAAAACAGACACACATACGTACGTACATGTGTGTGTGTGTGTGTGTGTGTGATTATATATTCAAATGTATGTACGTATGTACATGCATACATGTACGTACGTACTCATAAGGAAAATAAAACAAACACACACACACACACACACACACACACACACACACACACACACACACACACACACACACACAGAGCAGTAGCAGCAGCAGCAGCAGCAAATACGTGCATACCTCAATGGAGAAATATCCTCTATCCACATAGTCCCCAAGGAAGAGGTATCGTGTCTTGTCGGGAGGTCCTCCAACGTCAAACAGCTTCATGAGGTCATAAAACTGCCCGTGGATGTCCCCACACACGGTCAATGGAGCTTCAATGTCCAACATTGTCGGCTCGGATTTTAGCAGTTTTGAACCTGTGGTTGCAGATGTGGAGAGTGGGAGAGAGGGGAGGAGGGAGGGAGAGGGAGGGAGGGAGAGGGAGGGAGAGGGTTTAATAGAGAGGCATATGCAGGCAGGCAGGCGCGCGCACACACACACACACACACACACACACACACACACACACACACACACACACACACACACACACACACACACACACACAAGCTCACAATCTTTAATGATCCTTAAGGCCACAGCCTGCTCTACTCTTCCTTCCCTGGTGAAATGGTCTTTCAGGACATCCGGTCTAGGAAGACCAGTTTGACTGTCAAACACCTCCTCTTCCGTGAGCAGGTTAGAGCAGGAGGCGTTACATCTGAAAGGGAGAGAGAATATGACAAAATTTGGAATTGGCATAACGGGAGTGAGAATGTGTACTTACTGTACGTACGTACGTATGTGCAAATGTAGACACAGAGCCCTATGAAGACACGTGGATGAGCATATGAAAGCAGATGCAAACATACGTACGTATGTACAGAATTATTATGAATTAGAATGAGAATTACACCGAAAAACAGAGGAAAAAGAGCCCTTCAGAAGGATGATGTGTGTGTATGTGAGGTGATCACAGACAATACCTCTACGTACGTACATACACACATAGAATTCCTTACAACAGAACCTTGTGACAACCTTGTGACAACCTTGCTGCAAAATTATTTGCAAGTTTCATAGCAAGGTTACGTACGTACGTACGTACACACGCATGTGTGTTCATACATACGTACATACGTACATATGTATGTGTATACCTGCGCATGTACGTTGTGTGTACGTAAGCACTGAAGTGTATGTATGTACGTACGTATGTATAAAATACGTGTAGAGGAATGTATTGGGCAATGGACCGAGCAGAAAACCCCTGGTAGTTTCCTACTGCAAAGACAACAGTTTCCTAGAAATAGGGCTGTTATGCGTGCAATACAAGAACAATTCACCCATGCACTCACAAGTAAGTACGTACGTATGTACATACGGTCAGCAGTAGATACGTATGTATGTACATACGGTCAGCAGTAGATACGTACTCGTCTTAGTACGTATGTACACAGGTACAAATGAGGTATTGCCTCAATGATAATGCACATGGTATGGGATACAGTGGAACTTGGTTAGTGTGTGAGTACATACGTACATGTACGTACGTATGTATGTACCTGGTTGAGTACATAATGTACGCATGTATGTAATGTGCCTACGTACATACGTACTCCTGGATAGTAAGAACCCCTCATTCTGTCCCTGAATATACGTATGTACATACCTCATACAAAGGGATTAACAATGTGCTACAAAGAGTGTGCTACAAAGAGTGCTACAAAGAGTGTGCTACAAATGATGTGCTACAAAGAGTGTGCTACAAATGATGTACTACAAAGAGTGTGCTACAAAGAGTGTGCTACAAATGATGTGCTACAAAGAGTGCTACAAAGAGTGTGCTACAAAGAGTGCTACAAAGAGTGTGCTACAAATGATGTGCTACAAAGAGTGTGCTACAAAGGGGGCATTGATGTGGTAAACTGAAAATGACATGAAAATCCATTTTCCGCTCAATTCGCCCCATCAAGGATCGTGTACATACGTACGTATGTGTGTGAGTGCATATGATATGTGTGCACGTACGTAGGTAAGCACTTTCACCAACGAGGTGGCTTACAAGATTTAAATGTGGACATTTAAACACTACGCATTCGTACGTATGTATATAAGTACATACACACATTGTGTGTGTGTGTGTACGCATATACGTACACACGTACATTTATGTATGCATAAAAGCAAGGATACATGGTCAGATCAAAGGAAGCTAGGAAGGTATGTTTCACATTACAATAACAACACAGATACGTACGTGTGCGTGTATGAAAGAGTCCATAGGGTGGGAGGGCATACTACAAATGCCTCAGAGTATGTGTTGATCTTTCAACAACAGAGACAGTCAGTGTGTGTGTGTGTGTGTGTGTGTGTGTGTGTGTGTGTGTGTGTGTGTGTGTGTGTGTTTGTGTGTGGTGTATCTGTACGTGTGTGTGTGTGTGTGTGTGTTTGTGTGTGGTGTATCTGTACGTGTGTGTGTGTGTGTGTGTGTTTGTGTGTGGTGTATCTGTACGTGTGTGTGTGTGTGTGTGTGTGTGTGTGTGTGTGTGTGTGTGTGTGGTATACGTTTACATGTGTGCACACACACACGTGCATGCAACAATCTGCTATCTTTGCAATGACCAAAACTGAAAGATAAAGAACATGAAACTAAGGAAATACACAAAACTGGAAGTGCTTTCATAATAACAACAGAAAAGTAATATCATACGTAAATGATACAAAACTTTCAAAGATATCAAAAATATATACACATACGTACATACAAACGAACTTAGGTACGTACTTATGTATGTATGTACATACGTAGGTAGCTATGTATGTATATTGACAAAAAGGTTTGTAGTTGCAACAAAACGTAATCATACATAATCGAGGTACGTACGTGAACTCGGTTGACCACACTATAAAAAGCACCATCACGATGGCAAATACTAACAGCAAGAAGAGAGGACTACAGCACGTAAAGACGCGAGTACTTCTGAACTTGTAAAAGCTCCAACTAAAGCTACGTAGCATTGGTAAAATACTAGTACTAACCACACCAACCTGAGACTGAAATACAGTTCACCACATGTATAAATTGCAGTACAATCTTCCCGACTGGGCTGTTTATCATGCATTATAATCGATCACGGAAAATAGAAAGTGTGGACTTGTTTTATGTTTCAATCGTGAAGATTACGAAAAATCATTGCTTCCTCACTCTAAATATCCTAGCTATGCCCCTTGCACGGGGTTTCTGAGATGGGAGAAGGGGCATTCTGCCATTTACACACGTAAAATCTGGTGTTATTATCATGTACGTACGTACGTACGTACATATATTGGTACCATGGAAGTGAACAAAGATATTCGATAAAAATGTCTATGCTAAGGAACTCATGGAATGTCCCAATACATATGTATATACATGTGGAGATGTACGTACTTGTATTTCTGGTTAAAAAAGTACAAAATAATTTTTTCCCAACAAGAAATTGTGTGTGAATTTTTGAGTATGCACCTCAGTGTGTGTGTATGTGTGTGTGTGTACGTACGTACGTACATGTGCGTAAACACACAATCATACAAGAATATATGTACGTAGGTACGCATGTGCATACAAACACATTTATGAGTCTCCTCCTCTTTGCAGGTTAAAGTTTAACAGTGTTGTAACTGAAAACAAACACATGTACATATGTAAATTCATATAGGCTGTGATAAAGCACTGCTTTATTGTCTCAATTGAAACACTTGCATATATGCATACATATGCACGTACTGTATGTACATACGTACACGTCATTTTGTCTCACTAGAAACATTTGCATACACGCATACATACACATACGTACATACGTATACAGGTTGCTACAAAACATACGTACCTAGGGAAGAAGGGGTTGTGAATGGCACCCCTTACAAAACTCGTATGAGGGGTGGGGGGAGGGGAGCTTTGTATCAACATGTACGTAAGAGAATTGTCCGTCAATTTGACAGGGGTGGGGTGGGGTAGGGTAGGGTATTCCTTTTTAACCTGGGGAACATTCAGACCGAGGCTACTGTAAGTGGCACCCAGAAAACACCGAATAATCAAATGACCCTGGTGTTCCGGCATGCTGGATAAACGCAGAGGGAATGTTGGATCATTGTGGTTCCACTCCAATGCATTAAGTACGTATGCATAAACATACGAAACAAAGAGAAAGACCCCACAAGTGGGAAACGGTGAGTGTGTTCACGAAGTGTGAAGTCATGGGAAAATTAAATACATACAACCCCACTGTTGAGGAAAACCAGCTTAAGACCCTAATTTTCCCAATTCAGTCACATATGAAAGAAATAAATGTGCGTATGTATGTGTACATATGTATGCAGTGTTAGAAATAGTGGTCAGCATTCAGACATTTTCCGACCATTTTGGCATTTTGTCCGACCCAAAGAAGTTTGGGTCAGCCATTTGGCTGAGCACTACCAAATGCTTATTTGATACACACACACAGTGATGATACCAAGTTATTTGTATGCCCAAGTGTACGTCTGAGCAAAGCTGAAATTGTCTGACCCAAAATGTTAATGCTAGGAAATTTGTCTGTCCACCATGTGCTCCTTATTTCTAACACTGCTTATGTGTACATGCGTATGTAAGCATCATAGAAATCCACCTGTGTAACACTACATGTGTATGTACACATACGTATTATACATAAATCTTTATGATCACACTGCTGTACTCCTATCGAGTACACACTTGCAAGTATGTACGTACGTATGTGTGTATGCATGAATACTCGTACATTTACGCACAGAACATACATACATATGGATGTAAATATGTTCTCACGCACATACGTACGTATGTATGTACACATGTACTAACACACTCCTGATTGGTACACATGGTTAGTACACACCCCTGGTTAGTAAACCCTCCTGGTTAGTACACACTCCTGGATAGCACATACTCTTAGTTAGCACACACTCCTGGGTAGAACACACTCCTGGTTAGCAAATACTCTTGGTTAGCACACACTACCGGTTAGCATACACTCCTGGTTAGCACACACTCCTGGTTAGTACACCCTCCTGGTTAGTACACCCTCCTGGATAGCACATACTCTTATAGTTAGCACACACTCCTGGGTAGTACACACTCCTGGTTAGCAAACACACTTGGTTAGAACAGGTTAGCATACACTCCTGGTTAGCACATACTCTTGGTTAGCACACACTCCTGGATAGCACACACTCCTGGTTAGCACAGTCTCCTGGTTAGCACACCCTCCTGGTTAGCATACACTCCTGGTTATCACACACTCCTGGGTAACACACTCTCCTGGTTAGCATACACTCCTGGTTATCACACACTCCTGGGTAGCACACACTCCTGGGTAGCACACTCTCCTGGCTACTTACGAAAGAACCCAACATTTCCAGGAAGGTATTTCGACCCAGAAAGATAATCATTACAACTCTTTACGAAAAGAGCTCGTACTAGCTCCAAATATGGAGAGAAATGGTAACGAAGCCCGCGTACAAAGACACCAAACTAACCAAGAAAACTGAAATATATACTAAATAGTAGATGAACGCCATTTATAGAAGCAAGCCATTGTAAAAAGCCATAAACATGTAGACACAAACAACATAGACGCACGCACGTAGGAAGGCAGTAATATGTGGAACTCGTTAGACGTGAAGTACATACGTATGTAATAAATCAGAAATTAATTAAAGACTTTTCCAAAGAAGAACTTGTAAAGCAGGCAAGCAAGTAACAGGATGCATCTAATACATGACTATTACCTTTACAGACTCTTTCCTTTGTCGGGAGATCTGTTTTGGGAGTTTGTTCCTGTTCGCTCATAATGTTCTCCACAGTAAGTTATTCGTTGGCTTAACAGAAAAATAAAGATACAATCCTTTACTTATTCTTCGTTGAGATGACCACTTCCCTTGTAACTACACGTAAAACAAGGATGCGAAACCACAGAAGAATCTTTCACTTTGGAAGTGACGCCATTTTAACAATAACTATATTCATAGTGTAATGCCAAATAACTGTGAGCCACCTTTAAGGACCTTAACCCCAGTTTCCATGGCAACATTTATAAAATGGCCTCCAAGAAGGGCAAAGAAAAGAAGCCTAGCGCGGCCAGCGATACTGATTTAGCACCAGTTGTGATTGAAGTCCGTGAAATAGTCAAAGGTCGATTAAATGAACAAGAATGGTAAGATACTTCTATATGCCTAATGACAAAAATCTCCCTGTGATTGTTGCTAGCATTGAATTATACCTTTGATGTTCTGACAAAGTGTTACTGATAAACCCATTCTATTAGTAATATTATATATATTTAATATTACAACAATGTTCTCATTGCATTCTTAAGTAGTGTACTTGTTATCACTATCATATTTCAACCACTTATTAAGAGGTATTACTTTACAATAGTTGTAATGTACCGGTATACGTTATGACCGTGTGAGATATGTTTAATGCTTACACTAATTAAAATTTCCACTCTGGAATAGTTATTCAGTGTTGTGCTGTAATTACAACCTTAAAATTTTGTGATGTTAGCCGTAATATGTGTGTTTGTGTATGTACGTACGTACTTACGCACATGCACGAGTGAACATTTGTGTGTGTATGTACAAATGTACATATGTATGTACATGTGTGTGTATGTGTGTGTGTGTGTGTGTGTGTGTGTGTGTGTGTGTGTGTATGTGTGTGTGTGTGTGAAATACGTACATGTACTGTATATGGATATTTATATATGCACGTATGTACGTACATACCATATGTATGTATGTATGTACACCATGTTACCAGTACAGTGAAACCTCTCTAATCCGACACCTCTTTAAACCGACAACCTCTCAAACCGACACCAAATATTTGCACACACATGCATCTTTTCAATACAAAATCACCTCTCTAATCCGACAACCTACTAATCTGACTTTATTTTCAGGTCCCTGTGGGCATCGGATTAGAGAGGTTTCACTGTGCATGGGTTAGTAAGTACATACGTACCTGGGTTATAACAAACTCTCCAAATACAGTGGAACCTCTCTATAACGGACACTTTGGGGACTGGAGAACAGTTTGTTATACAGAGGTTTCCACTATTCAGAGGTAGTTTTATATTCATGGCAATCCATTCAGACCCACAAGAGTAGTTTGTTATAGAGAGGTTTCTGCTATTGGGGGAGTTTGTTATAAGAGATTTCCCTGTAATGAAAACCTCTCTATAACAGACTACTTTGTGGGTCCAGATATACGTACGTATTGCCATGCATTTTAAGACAACCTCTGGATAGTGGAAGCCTCACTATAGCAAACCATATTCCAGTTACCAAAGTGTCCGTTATAGAGAGGTTCCACTGAATGTACGTACATACGTACGTATATGTGTAACAGTTAGGATCTGTGTATAACTGTTTTTGTACATTCGTACGTACATATGTGTACGTACGTATGTATGAGCATATTATATTTTGGTGTACGTACGTACGTACTTCATGTGTGTGTCCGTATGTACGTATGTACTTATGCATGTGTGTATGTACGTATGTATGTGTGTGTGTGTGTGTGTGTGTGTGTGTGTGTGTGTGTGTGTGTGTGTATGCACGCATGTGTGTTTATTTATTCACCACTCTTGGTTATCCAGGAAGGAACATTTGGAAGAGGAGGAGAGTTTGGAAGTTGTCGGTGGAATTCTTTGGGAGATTGTGGACAATTCTTGGGAGATAATCTACCACAACTGGGTGCAGAGAGAGATTTTTACATTTGCTGTTGAAGACGCCAGAAAGAAGCTCTTGCAAGCAATGGCGGTGTGTGTGTATGTGTATGTGTGTGTGTGTGTGTGTGTGTGTGTGTGTATGTATGTATGTGTGTGTGTGTGTGTGTGCTTGTGTGTGTGTGTGTGTGTGTGTGTGTGTGTTCGTGCTTATATACGCACATATGTACGTACATACGTACACTGTCAGCTGCATACATATGACCTCTGCTAATGTATGTACACATGTACGTACATGTACGTATGTATTTCCCTACTACATGTGTACTCACTAAATGTGTACTCACAGTTATGGTTACGGAAGCTATGTAATTTAGACTGGGGAGGCCTTTAACCAATAGGCTAAGCCACCCAGTCCATTTCCATACCCTTCTCTCATGTTCCAATATGAGCCCACGTACATACATACGTACATACATAAGGGGCTATGTGTGGGCTCATGTACAAACATACATACGTACATAAGGGGCTATGTTTGGGCTCATGTACGTACATACGTACGTACATAAGGGGCTATGTGTGGGCATACGTACGTACATAAGGGGCTATGTGTGGTCCCACGTGCATATGTATGTACATAAGGGGCTACGTATGTGTGGTCCCACGTGTATATGTACGTACATAAGGGGCTATGTGTGGTCCCACGTGCATATGTACGTACATACGTAAGGGGCTATGTGTGGTCCCACGTGCATATGTACGTACATAAGGGGCTATGTGTGGTTAGGGTAGAGATCTATTTGTGAAGTTAATGCTAGCCAATATGAAGGTTGCAATATTAGCATTTTAGCAACATTCACTTGGTACGGTTTGAATGATATGTTTGGAATTTAATTTTACCAGTGATTAGGCCATGAAAAATTAATTTTATGTTTCTGTTCCCCTTCCTGGTCAAAAAGTTTGGGGAAAAAAAAAAATCAGTGAGCATGCTGGGTTCAAACCCTTACCACAACATTGCAAACTATCAAGGAAAACATGTGCGTTCAGCATGAACACACACACACACAACCATTGTGTCATCGTGGGACTAGTGGCTGTCTGGTCCCATCCAAACATGCACTCCCCATCTAACTGGTGCTTTAGAAGTGTGTATCATCTATCAACTTGCTTTGCTTCAGTATTCTTATTAGCATTTTGTAAAGTATCTGTTCACAGTTTTATATACGTACAGTTAAACCTGCCTAATCCAGCACTCATTGGGGAATGTAAAACAGTGCTGGATTAGCAGGTTGCTGGATTATAGAGGTTCTTTTGTATGGTAAATTAATGGTCGATGCCAGAGAATCTTGACGGGTTTAGGAGAATGCTGGTTTATAGAGGTGCTGGAT
>CAUJGJ010000434.1:849116-854116 GCA_963170055.1 Halisarca cf. caerulea
CCTTCCAAGAAGCGTCCGACCCCTTTTGCCTGTGTGGACGTAAACACAAATACTGAACACTTATGTGGATGAAAAAGACAATATGTAACAAGTGTGTGGATGTAAACGGGATATAGTAAAACCTGTCTATAACAGCCACTCAAGGGACCAAGTGATGGTGGTCTCTGTAGACAGGTGGTCCTTATACAGAGGTGCACTAGTATCACAGAAGTGGTCCTTGAGCCAGCCTACAGTGGTCACTATAGACAGGTCGTCTTTTTAATACAAGTGGTCTTCAAGACAGGTTTCACTGTCGGTAGCAAGGGCGTGTATGAAAAATAAAATTGCTAGCAAGAATGCTACTTGTGCGTATTGTAAAACAAGAATGGCATTGGTAATAAATTGTGTGGATTCTGTCAAACGGTATAATTGACATAAATGATACTCGTGTGTGTGTGTGTGTGTGTGTGTGTATGTGTGTGTGTGTTGTACTATAGAATGGGAAATATATATTACATTAAAGTTGCCTTTTTCAATGTCATTTCAGTTCAATCAAATAAAACATGCCTTTATGGGTAACATGCTGAAGGGCTAACATGCTGAAGGGGTGACATGCTGGAGGGGTGACATGTTGGAGGGGTAACATACTGGAGGGGTAACATGCTGAAGGGGTGACATGCTGGAGGGGTGACATGCTGGACGGGAGACATGCTGGAGGGGTGACATGCTGGAGGGGTGACATGCTGGAGGGGTGACATGCTGGAGGGGCAACATGCTGGAGGGGTAACATGCTCATTGGAGGGATATCCATGATGCCCCATGGTTGAAAATGGTAAACCAGTATAAACATACGCACGTACGCATGCAGGCATGTGTACACACTAACATGCATGCATGCATGCACGCATGCACGCATGTACGCACGCATGCACACACACACACACACACACACACACACACACACACACATGTGCACACATACAGAACACAACACACACACACACACACAACACACACACATACACACACACACACACTCACACACACACACATACACACACACACACACACACACACACACACAACACACACACACACACACACACACACACAAACACACACACACACATGCACATTCTCCTACAGACCCACAGCTAATACAATTGCACCACTGGGAGAGGAGGTCAGACTACTTCTTTCTTATCACCATTCTATAGGGAGGAACCAAAACAGCTGCTAAGTCATTATCACCCCATGAAAGGGTGTTAGGAAGGGTGTCAGCATTGGGGATGAAACCCTCTCTTCCTTTGTTGTGCTTGGCTGACCAGAGGACAGACACTGAGACGCTTCAAAGGAGTGAGAAATTAATGAAATATCCCTATGGCAGCCATGTATTCAACAAAATGGCTGCCAAATGTCTAATTTGTGAATAAAGGGTGTTGACCTGCATTGGTGGGAATCATCACCAATGAGAGGAATAGAATGATGAAATATCGCCATGGCAGCCATACATGGTAACAAAATGGCTGCTAACTGTCTGTTTCCTGAATAAAGGGAGTTATCTTGTATTGGTGAGAAGCTTATTCAATAAACCATTGTGGGCCTGCTGTTATCAGTGCCACTGGGAGCTGTGCAAATTCAGCCACCTGCCTGATGGGCGTTATTGGAGGGAAATTTCAACGGATTCAGTTGGAGACAAACAGAAGGTTATTATTGGTGAATGAATAGGCCACAGATAAACACCTTCAGATAAGAGCTCATTTGATGTTCACCCCATCAATGAGGAGTGCACTATTGGGCACTCCAATGACTCCCATTGTGGGCTTTGTGTTAGCTGTACATCAAAGAGCTAATAAGTACATACGTACTGAAAGCTAAAAGAAGTATCGCACACAATAACACACACATATATGTACACACAGTACATTCACACAGCTAGGTGTTACACACATTACACACACATACACACAGTACATTGAAGATCAGTTACACACACATACACACAGTACATTGAAGACCAGTTACACACACATACACACAGTACATTGAAGACCAGTTACACATACCACATTTGCACAGTATAATATTCACCTGCGGATGTGTGTGTGTGTGTGTGTGGTACATATGTATGCATGCAGTGTTAGAAGGTAAGGAGGAAATGGAGGATGGACAAACGTTCTAGCACTATCTCTTTGGTCAAACAATTTCAGATTTGCTCGGACATATTATTAGAGGAGTATGCATGTGCTACAGTAGATGTGCCACAGCAGATGTGCCACAGTAGATGTGCCACAGCAGATGTGCTACAGTAGATGTGCCACAGCAGATGTGCTACAGCAGATGTGCCACAGTAGATGTGCCACAGCAGATGTGCTACAGTAGATGTGCCACAGCAGATGTGCTACAGCAGATGTGCCACAGTAGATGTGCTACAGCAGATGTGCCACAGTAGATGTGCCACAGTAGATGTGCCACAGTAGATGTGCCACAGTAGATGTGCCACAGCAGATGTGCTACAGCAGTTGTGCCACAGCAGATGTGCTACAGCAGATGTGCCACAGTAGATGTGCTACAGCAGATGTGCCACAGTAGATGTGCCACAGTAGATGTGCCACAGAAGATGTGCCACAGCAGATGTGCCACAGTAGATGTGCCACAGCAGATGTGCCACAGTAGATGTGCCACAGTAGATGTGCCACAGCAGATGCGCATGAACAAATTAATAATGAAAGCCTAAGTAGACGTTCCAAGAACGAATGACTCTTGGTAACATCACTGTGTGTGTGTGTGTGTGTGTGTGTGTGTGTGTGTGTGTATGTGTGTGCGTGTGCGTGTGTGTGTGTGTGTGTGTGTAAAATGAGCATGAACATTTACGTAGGTAGTGCTCAGCCAAATGTCCCACCCAAACCTTTTTAGGTTGGACAAAATGCCAAAATGATCGGACAATGTCTGAATGCTGACCATTACTTCCAGCACTGCGTATTCACAAGTCAACAATAGCAGGCCCGTACGCAGGAATCCCAAAAGCATGAGCATGAGCAAATTCTCAAAACTAAGTCTATGTTATTCATGGCTTTTTAATACCTTCAATAACAGTTTAAGGATGACTTTTGTTGTAATATAGTATTCCTCAACTTGTAATAAGGCCCATAATTGTATTATTGTGTCTAAAATAGCAATTCAGCTACGTATTGGCCTAGGTATCACTGAATAATGACGTCATTGAGGTGTAAAATGATGTCATCCATAATCATGGCCGCTCTTCGTGACCTAAAATCTGCTGTTGGAAAATAGGTTATATAGGTCGAAATCTTAAGAAACTTCTTATTTTAACCATAATTAATGTTTTACTAAGATTTTATTATTGATATTATAGATTTGGGTGATTTTAATTCACTTATTGGTGATCTGCCTAGGATTGGCTAGGTATTGTACTAATAGAGTGCCTTGTGTAAAACTATGGGGCTCCATTTAGGGGGGGTTCGTCCGAACCCTTCGAACCCCCCCTGTGTACAGGCCTGAATAGTCAACCATTTGTGTGACACAAAGGTTGTCTTTGTGACACACACTCATTGGAGCACATATGAATAGAGCCCACAAGTACATATACATATACGCTACCAGCTCAAATGAAGGTGTTTCTGGTGTGAAGGCGTGTGCAGAGGAGTACATTGTGTACGCACTCACACGAGGTGAGAACAATACAGATTCGACTGCACAAAACACACACACGAATAGCAAACAATGCCATACAGTGTACATGTACAGTGAAACATGTCCTAAGGACCACTTGTACAGAAAGACCACCTGTCTATAGTGACCACTGTAGGCTGGCTCATTGGTCACCTCAGTGATGCTCATGCCCCTCTGTATAAGGACCACCTGTCTATAGTGACCACGGTAGGCTGGCTCATTGGTCACCTCAGTGATGTTCATGCCCCTCTGTATAAGGACCACCTGTCTATAGTGACCACTGTAGGCTGGTTCACTGGTCACCTCAGTGATGCTCATGCCCCTCTGTATAAGGACTACCTGTCTACAGAGACTGCAATCATGTGGTGCTGGGAATGGTCGTTATAGACAAGTTTCACTGTAGTTTCAAACAATTTGATACAGAGAAACCGCTCTAATACGGCACTCAATGACACTTAAAAAGCGTCAGATTAGGAGTTTGTCAGATTACAGAGTGACTCTTGACGTACTTGTTAATATGGCAACTGTACCTTATTTCTTTGAGAATGACCGTCTACAGTAGCATTTTTGAATAAAGAACACTTTAGGGCAGCCTCTTTTGTCCTTTGTAAGGAGGTTTCACTCTTTGGGAGGTAGAAAATGTATTGGAAATATAGAGACATTAGTCTGGGACCGCGAGCTGTGTCCTTTGTAGACAGGCTGCCCCTATCTTGGAGTGTCCACTATTGGAAATTTCACTGTACATAGGTGGTCTTGTATAGAGGTTCCAACTCCAGGCAGACACTAGTACAGTGACCTCTCTAACCCCAACACCTCTCTAAACCGACAACCTCTCAAACTGACACTGAATGTAGTAGCACACACATGCACCTTTTCAATACAAAATCAGCTCTCTAATCCGACAACCTCCTAATCCAACTTTATTGTCAAGTCCCAGTGGCTGTTGGATTAGAGAGGGTTCACTGTGAATGTGCTAGGCTGAATACAAGTGGGAGGTGCCACGTTCCGAGAGACCTGCCTATAAGGACGACCCGTTAACTATCACCCCCTATATACTAGGACCACCTGCACACACACACACACACACACACACACACACACACACACACACACACACACACACACACACACACACACTACAGAAATCTCTCCACAATTGAATCCTAAAACAACTAAGGTAGTACAATCAGAGACAGCCAGTCCAGACGTGAGATATCCCCATGCAGGAAGTGAAGCCTTAAAAGAACCATACCTTTTGGCGGGAATTCAACAAAATGCTGAAACTTCAAAGCAATATAGGCACTCGTGTACAGTAAACACAACAGTTA
>CAUJGJ010000434.1:864116-904116 GCA_963170055.1 Halisarca cf. caerulea
GCCTTCGTTCTTATAGTTAAATCTGGTTATCTTGTTTGGGATTGGCGGCAGCGACTTTATATTCTTCCCACAGTTTTAGAGTTCGAGGCTTCTGCTGCGGTTTGCCCGCAAGATGTTCCGGTTGATCGCCGTGGCTGCCATAATCGCCTCACTTTGTACCGGGGATAATCCAACCAAGGAGTTGTCGTGTCCCGAAGGAGGCAGCATAACCAAAGATAATTTCTGCGAAGAAACCCCGGGATGTGCGAACGGGGAAGACAGGGACACTATTTTCCCACATGGACCCTGTATCAGTGAGAGACAAAGAATTAGTTTAAAAAATTTTATGGACTGAAGCCAAAACATAGGCATTCTCTACTCTTGAACATTTCACAGAAGTTGGAGACCATCCTTTGGACTATCATTTCTACTGTGGAAGCAAAGGAGAGGTCGTCCCGCTGGAAGCCATGTGTAACGGAAGCGTCGAATGTACAAACGGGAAAGACGAGACCCACGCGTTTTGTCCTGGTAGCCGAGTAAAGAGGGCTGACGAATGCACCCCCAGTTGCCTGAATGGAGCTACATGCACGAGAGATTACAAGTGTCGTTGTGTTTCTGGCTGGGGGGGAGCGCGCTGTGAAGAACGTAAATATACTTGTCCATGACTAATTTATTGTATATATATATATATATATATATATATATATATATATATATATATATATTGTATGGTTTCACTCTGGTACCAAGTTTAGTTACTGTGTTATTCTGATCAACACTCCAGCCATATGCAGACCTGGATGTGGCACTGGTGAGAATCGAGGAACTTGTGTACGTCCAAACACATGTCGGTGCAATGAAGGCTGGAGAGGGCGGTATTGCCAGATTCAAGCATTATCTCACTGTACCAGAATTTCCGCTACCACATATCGCTGTCGATGTGGTTCTGGTTGGATGGGACAAGGCTGCACAACACGTGAGTATGTATAGACATAGGGATTTTGTCTTCGTGATGCATGAACAACATGTAGAGAACTTGCCAAAATGTATACTTGTTGTAATCCCTCTATGCAGCTCTGTGTCTTGGTCGATGTCAGAATGGTGGCACCTGTATAGGTCCAATTTTGTGTCAATGTCCTCCTGGATGGACAAGAAACCTTTGCCAACAAGGTGAGAGGCTTGGCATGCATTTTAGTAAGCACGTTAATTTTCTATAATCTGATTTCCACACTCCCTCTATACAGCTGTATGTACTCCACGATGCCTAAATAGTGGTACTTGTACAGAACCTAACACATGTCAGTGTACTTCAGTTTGGAGTGGAGATCATTGTCAAACACGTAAGAGTAATTTTATTAGTTTTGTACTCAAATTGTATCCATTAGAAAATGTTGGGTGTATTGATGCATCACTCCTTGATCCATGGCCATATTCAGCTGTGTGCAGTCCTGGATGTCAAAACGGTGGTACCTGCACAGACCCTAACACATGTGAATGTGCTTCATATTGGACTGGAGATCAATGTGAAACACGTAATCTCAATCGATTCTCTGTGCTTCCTTTAGAATCTGCTAAACAATGCCATCTCTATAATTCTTTCTCCTAATCCTTCCAGCTGTGTGCAGCCCTGGATGTCAAAACGGTGGTACCTGCACAGACCCTAACACTTGTGAATGTGTTTCTGGTTGGAGTGGAGATCAATGTGAAACACGTGAATTTCATGATTTTATGGGCTTTTTTGCAAAACAGTGGCATTTCTATTTAATTATTTCTCCTTCCAGCTGTGTGCAGCCCTGCATGTGAAAATGGTGGTACATGTACAGGCCCTAACACATGTGAAACTTGTAAGATGAAGTTTCATGTCACATTACAATGCAACTCACATGCATGAATTGCAGGAACATTCACACATCTTTTGTGTATGCAGCCACACATGTACACATACACACAATGCACATTTGCACACATGCACACATACACACATGCACACGTACATGCACACATACACACATACACACATACACACATACACACATGCACACATGTACACATACACATATATGCACACATGCACACAGCCACTCCACCTATAAACTTCCTGCTAACCATGACGGGTCATTCCTTCATTGCCTTTTCTGTTCCTCTTGATTCAGTTTTACACGGTGCTGGAGGAGATCCTCACTTCCTTGTCAACCTTCCTGACAACTCTAACTTGTGTTTCTCACTGCAAGGAGAACCGGGATTTGCATTCAACCTTGTCACCAGTGAGATCATAGTCATCAATGCTGTCTTCATCGATGCTCCACCAAGACTGCAAGACTGGACTACTGTCATTGGAGAGATTGGTACATTCTTATTAACTTGTACATACATGAATGGAGAAGTACATACATGCAGTACTACTGTGAACGTTCATGTTGTCCATGATCCACTTCATGCAGGAGTACGTTATCTCACAAAGGATAAGGCAGTTCTTAAAATCCACTTCAACTTCAAGGACAAGTCCATCTATGTGTCAGGATATGGTGTACTAAATGCAAAGAGGGTATCCAGTGTTGCTCTGAAGGGAGAGCAGTTGGAAGTTCACTCAAGTAACATTTCGCATACTTGGGCATCCACTGTGAGTAAGCATTAATGCACATATAACTTTGAAGATTCTAAAGAGTTTGTGCACACGATTCATGCATACTATTAGGTGTTTGTGTCAATTGAAGATGAGCTAAAGTTCAAAGTGTTCTTCAATCACGACAATCTGGATATAGTGTGGTCCGATGGGAGCAGCTTCAATCATTCCTCTCATGGCATTCTCGGTAAGTGTCTGCTCGTACACCAAACATCTACCTCACATCTTGTGACACCATGGAGTGTATTGACTTTCAGGTCAGTTCTTCAACAAGGGAACTAAGATAGACAAGGCGAAGAGACAGCTTGTCTTTCCAAAGCGTTCTCCAATTCCAGTGATCTTGGAGGACCCCAAACCTGAAGTTCACCACAAGGGCCAATGCTGGCGTCCACAGACACCTGGCTATCAAGGAGAAGAACTACTTGAGGGAGACTATTTGGAGTATGTGATGGACAGTGTCTTTGCTACTGATTTCAAGTACTCAATGACTTCTTTGTGAAGCAATCAAACATTTTGAATTTTCGTTTGTCAGTCAATTCAGTTGTTCATTTTTGAAAGTAACATTGTGTTCATTGTTTTTCAAATACATAATCGTTGAAGTTCTATAATTATACTGTGGCACTGCTGGACATCTACTGTAGCACATCTGCTGTGGCACAGTGGTGTATATCTACTGTGGCACATCTACTGTGGCACATCTGCTGTGGCACATCTACTGTGGCACATCTGCTGTGGCACATCTACGGTGGCACATCAACAGTGTGACACATCTACTGTGACACATCTGTTGTGGTACATCTGCTGTGGCACATCTGCTGTGGCACATCTACTGTGGCACATCAACTGTGTGACACATCTGCTGTGGCACATCTACGTACTAGTACTGTGGCACATCTACTAGTACCGTGGCACATCTACTAGTACTGTGGCACATCTACTAGTACTGTGGTACATTTACTGTCACAGTGGCACATGTTTTACTGCCAAAGCTCATGGGGTGTAATGCAAAATTGTGAACTCATAAACCTCATGAGTCATAAGGTACTTACGAGTGCACAAACAGTCCCATGCTAAAAACTGTATGGTTGCATGCATGTGTTTGAGTGCTGCCATGTCATCCATGTATGGGGCTCAAATGTACATTTGCGGATTTAAGCCCCATGAGTCGTAAAGTATCTTTGTTGAAGAACTGAGCTGAAAGTCAATACATTCCATGGTACAGGCCATAGGAAGGCTTTGTTTGGGGGTGTGTGTGTGTGTTTTTCGAAGTAAGATGGACAAAGGGTCTATTGCGCAACATAACATAAATGACGAGATTAGCGTGTTGTGCTCTTTTTTCAAATCTCATTGGATTTTTGCCATCAGTTTACATGCTTCAGAAAGCAAAAGAATTGATGCACCTGAGTAAATCAGTTCAAAAATTTCCAAACAAGTGTGTTGAATTTCCAGGTATTACTGTACCCACCAGTTACTGGCTAAATATTTATGAGAGTACTTGAAGTTCAGTGCAAGAGCAATTTTAAGGTACCATTCCAGCAAAGGGGGGGGGGGGGGGTGCTAACACACACAGTTAATGCCCCCCCCTGGCTAAGGGCCTGATGGTATCACAAGATGTGAGGTAGATGTTTGGTGTACGAGCAGACACTTACCGAGAATGCCATGAGAGGAATGATTGAAGCTGCTCACATCGGACCACACTATATCCAGATTGTCGTGATTGAAGAACACCTTATAGTATACACTCGAGCTCATCTCCATACTCAAATATTATATACATGGTTCGTGGAGCTACACATCATAGGACTGTTTGTGCACTGAGTTTCTTGGACTAGCTGGCAAAGGACCTTACAACCCCAGGTAGAAAATGGCAGCACTCCAATACATGCAGCCATGCAGTACATGTGTATTGTACTAGGACTATTTATGCCCTCTTACTAGACAAGGAAAAGAGACAGCTTGTCCTTTCAAAGTGATCTCCAATTCCAATCATCTTGGAGGACCCCTTGCAAACCTGAAGTTCACCACAAGAGCCAATGCTGGCGTCCACAGACACCTGGTTATCAAGGAGAAGGACTACTTGAGGGAGACTATTCGGAGTATGTGATACAGTGTCTCTGCTACTGATTTCAAGTACTCAATTTCATTTATATGATTTATATGATTGATTCATTGGTATTATTAGTAACTATATCTTCATCGATTCTTTGATTTTTTTGTTTACTTAGTCTAGCTTTTTGCATGCATCGGAAATGGGCGGAATGGTGGACGGGTGCATGGGTTTATCTGAGACTGAGCTGAAAGAGAGGCCTATACATTGAATTGACACCTTTTGGAGATGTATATTGTCTTCTTTGGCCTTTGCAAAGCTGTCTCACAGCACCTAAAGCTATAAGCTTTAATTGGGGATATTGATTGCAATATATATACTCAGAGTTTACGGCAGGTCATAATTTAGATTCCTGATACCACTGAATTATTTCACTTGGTGAACTTGTGTGTGAGTGTATATTTTCTACCAACCCACTCGATGACCCCTCAGTCCTATTATAATTTATCTAATTTCTTTGACCTTCTATAACTCATAATATTACCATGAGCAACAGACTGAGTCAACACTTAGGGAAAGCCACGTTTTGAATTCGGTGACCTTAAGGGCCTGAAGTAAACATCCTAAGACCTTTATGCGTGCAGCGACCTTAGACCACTAGTTGTTTTGATGCCTGGTTCCTAGGTTGCACACTCTGCACAGTGATTATTCACAGACAAAAATCACCCGGTGTAAAGTAAATTAAGGATTTAAAATTGATGATGATGGAATTAACCCTACAGACCTGAAGTAAACTCTGCACATGGGCAGTCTATAATAATAGCTGTCCTATGTATGGTTGCTAGGTTACACCTACTGCATTCTGATTGGTCACAGATACATAATTATTCTGTATGCAGAAAATTAATATTTTGATAGTAAATTCCTGTTGACCAGAATGTATTCAAAATAATAATCCAAATTATACTGCAGTTACTGTGAATAAATAATATTATTCTAATTTTGAACTAGTGCCACGCACAAGTGGTGGATTTGCAACAATTTGTTTATGTTGCAATTGGTCCCTCAAATGTTTCTCGGACCACCGGCCTGTAAGGCGGGTGTCACGTGACCTGGAATGGCGGATGATCGTTGTATTTAATCCGAGAAGAACGCGAATGAGCGTATTCTTGAACATAGGAGCACAGTAGCGTGTAGTCCTGGTTCTTGCGACTTCAAGAAATTCTCTCGAGTTAGGTGAGCAGTGTCTGAGAATGCATGCGTTATAGCTCGAGTCTGCGTTGTCAAAAATAGCACTTTTCCCGCCTTTAGGAATTTCGTCTGCCCGCCATAATGTACCTTTGGGTAGTTCTGGTGATAGTAGCAGCTTCATTCTGTCAGGGTGCATTTCTTCCTAAGGAGTTATTGTGTCCACAAGGAGGCTTTATCACCAGGGAGACGTTTTGTGAGGATACTCCGGGATGTTTGCACAAAGACGACAGCGACACCATCTACCCACGTGGGCCTTGTATGAGTGAGTTACAGGGACATTCGGCATGCAAGCACAAATGTGTGAAACTCCTGATCATATTTCTCAATCGCTCCGCAGAAGTGGGAAACAAATCTTCGGACTATCGTTTCTCCTGCGGTAGCAAAGGAGAGGTCGTCCCGCTGGAAGCCATGTGTAACGGAAGCGTCGAATGTACGAACGGGAAAGACGAGACAAACGCGTTCTGTCCTTATAACCGACCCATCAGGGCGGCTGAAGATTGCAATCCACGGTGTCTTCACGGCGGAGTCTGTCATGGAGGCTATTGCATTTGTCCAACTCCATTCACCGGAGAGTTCTGCCACTTCAGTGAGAGGAATCTGATTTATCTGGCACGGTTCATCCGGTTTATGATAAGACTGTATGAATTAATATAGTCGATACTGATAATCCCTGTAGTTTAAATATTGTAATAATTGTTCATTGGATTGCCCCTTCTGAAGTTTGCACTATGTCAATGTCATGTGTATGATTCCTTTCTCTCAATGCAGCTATAGCTTCTCCGGGTTCCTGTAATCCTCGTTGCAGAAATGGTGGTACCTGTGCGAATGGTAACTTCTGTTCATGTCCTCGGGGATGGTACGGAGGGCGCTGCCAGTTAGGTAAGACTATCCCACTCCTTGTGTGTTTGGTGGGATCACCTCGCTTGTCTAATCACAATTCTTCAGTATTTGTTCTTGCGTCCTCCAGCCATATGCTCATCAGGCTGCTTGAACAGTGGTACCTGCACTGCTCCTGACACCTGTCAGTGTACTTCTGGTTGGGGTGGAGATCTTTGTCAAACGCGTAAGATACAACATAATGCACCTGCTGTTGAATACATAGGCGTGATTTAGTCTATATCCATGCATGCATGCATGGCTTGAATATTCATCTGTGTACTTGATTTTTGCACTCTCTCCCATCCCTCCAGCTGTATGCACCCCGGGATGTAGCAACGGTGCTAACTGTACAGGTCCTGACACATGCCAGTGTGCTCCTGGTTGGAGCGGAGATCACTGTCAAACTGGTGTGTGCATAATCACAAGCTGCATGTATATATTAATGACATTGCATGTATGGGGAGAGCATTAAATGTTGAAATCTGAAACATCTGTCCATGCATATAGCTGTGTGTGCACTCCAGTGTGAAAACAATGGCACATGTACAAGTCCCAACACATGTCAGTGTGCTCTCGGTTGGAGTGGAGATCATTGTCAGACTCGTAAGACCTGATTTCACCCGTAATTGGATGTATAGCGGAAGTTTGAGTTATCATTCCTCCCCCAATGTGCACGCATGCACACTGGCATGCACACACACGCGCACACATGTGCACACACACACACACACACACACACACACACACACACACACACACACATACACACACACACATGTACGCGTGCACACACATACATGCACATGCATACATGTACACACGTGTAAACACACACACACACACACACACACACACACACACACACACACACACACACAAACACACACACACACATACAGCCGTATGTACACCTGGATGTGGAAACGGTGGCGTTTGTATAGGTCCCAACACTTGTATCTGCGGCTTTAACTGGACTGCAAGCTATTGTCAAACACGTAAGAGATGACCTGCATTGCTCTTGAGGAAAATTATGTATGCGAATTGCTTAATTTGTGTCGTCTGCATTGGCCCTCCAGCTAAATGTGCACCTGAATGTGAAAATGGTGGTACATGTACCAGCCCTAACAGATGCCAGTGTGCTTCTGGCTGGAGTGGTAGCCGTTGTCAGACAGGTAAGACCGACTCCAACCTAGTGATTTGATGTATAATCATTGCGCTAAGAGTCCATACAGTATCCCCCCCCCCCCCCATACACGACTATAGCTGTATGCAGTCCTGGATGTCAAAATGGTGGCACCTGTACAGACCCTAACACTTGTGAATGTGCTTCTGGTTGGAGTGGAGATCATTGTCAAACACGTAAGAGCCAATCGATTCAGAATTTATGATTCTCTTGAACACACACACAAAGCTGTATGTACACCTGAAAGAAATCATTTCATAATTATATACCCCCTATGCAGCTGTTTGCCCCCTTGGATGTGAAAACAACAGTACATGTATAGGTCCTAACAGATGCCAGTGTGCTTCTGGTTGGAGTGGAGATCGCTGTCAAACACGTAAAATCCTATTTCTATGTACTTTATACACGTACTAAGTTTGCTAAAATTTGATGAACTTTCTGTACTGTACACTCTCCAGCTGTATGCACACTTGGATGTAGCAATGGTGGCACATGTACAGGCCCGAACACATGTACGTGTGTGTCCGGTTGGAGTGGAGATCAATGTCAAACACGTAAGACCGACTATATGTCACTCCAACTTCTATAGGAGTGAACTTGCGGATTAATCCTTATACTTGTAAATACTACCTCCTCTTCCCAGCCGTATGTGAAGTTGAATGCAGAAATGGTGGTACCTGTACAGGCCCTAACAGATGTCGATGTGGCTTTGATTGGAGTGGAGGACATTGTCAGATATGTAAGACAAACTTGACCTAACTGTTCAAAATTAATAAAGAGACGTTGCTTTATTCAACTACTCCCTCCAGCTGTTTGCAGACCTGGCTGTGAAAATGGTGGTACCTGCACAGGGCCTAACACATGTCAGTGTACTTCGGGTTGGAGTGGAGATCGCTGTCAAATACGTAAGTTGAGTCAGCATGTATGAGAGCTAGTGTAATTGATACATATGAAGAATATTATGCTTTATTTTGTTATTAGCTCTGTGCATTCCAGCTTGCAAGAATGGTGGTACCTGTACAGGCCCTAACAGGTGTCGGTGTATTTTTGGATGGAGCGGAGATCGTTGTCAAACACGTAAGAACATTGAATCTGAAATACAGTTCCTCGATCCTTGTTTGCACACATGCTAGGGTGATCAGCTTCTTACGTCTCCCTCCAGCTGTGTGCACACCTGACTGTAGCAATGGTGGTAACTGCACAGAGCCCAACACTTGTCAGTGTGGGCCTGGTTGGAGTGGAGATCGCTGTCAAACACGTGAGGGTAATTCTCCCATTGATGACCAACATGAAAGCTACAGAATATACCATCCTGTCCAGCGGTGTGCAGTCCCGGATGTCAAAATGGTGGTACATGCACAGGTACTAACACATGCCAGTGTGCTTTGGGTTGGAGCGGAAACAACTGTGAAATCCGTGAGATTATAGCAAACTTTTTGTACAATGTGAATAGAAATACAGGATGTATATAGAAATGTTTTGCTTTTGTCAATCCTACCAGCTGTGTGCATACCTGGATGTAGCAATAACGGTACTTGCACGGGTCCTAACAGATGTCAGTGCTTTTCTGGTTGGACTGGTGATCGTTGTCAAACAGGTATATAATACGTTAAATTTGACATTTCGTCCGTAGCGAAAAATGTATACCAATGCTTCCGTCCACCTCGATCTCCAGCTGTATGCAGACCTAGATGTATGAACAGTGGTACCTGTATAGCCCCTAATAGGTGTTGGTGCAGGTCTGGTTGGAGTGGAGATTGCTGCGAAGCAGGTTTGCCTCCGGATTTTTGCATACATGTGAGTGAACACACGACAATCAATGCTTCTCTTGTACATTCACAGCTGTATGCAGGCTAGGATGTTTGAATGGGGGCAACTGTACAGGTCCCAACAGGTGTCAGTGTGCTTCTGGCTGGAGTGGAGATCATTGTCAAACACGTAAGATCTCGCATCATAAGAACTTGCAAATTTGCTCGAATTTAATACTATTTCAATCATAAATTGTACTCTATTGTAGCTGTATGCAGCCATGGGTGTGAGAACGGTGGCACATGTGTAGATGCTAACCAATGTTTATGTGCATTTGGTTGGAGTGGAGCACACTGTCAAACAGGTAAACTTATTCTATTGCATCAAAACTCCTCTAAACCGAACACTGTGTAAACTGGAACCCTCTCTAAACTGGACAGTCATTTTCTCAGTCCATAATATTAAAGAACCTCTCCAATCTGGAAACTCCTCTAAACTGAAGTATTTCTTTGGTCCCAAGGGTGTTCGGTTTAGGAGGATTACACTATTTTGTAATTCAATGATCAAGTGTGCTTAGTAAAATGTTTTTACCACCTTCCAGCTGTATGCAGGCCCGACTGCCAGAATGGTGGAACCTGTGTAGGCCCCAACAGATGCCGCTGCTCTTCTGGATGGGGCGGAGATCTTTGCCAAACATGTAATACCGCATGTCCTTGAATGCATGCATGTGTTTTGCGTATGTGAAATGAATGCTATTGTCACTCTTTGTTGCTCCCTACTATTGTAATACAGCCTTGTGCAGTCCTGCATGTCAAAATGGTGGTACCTGCACCAGCCCTAACACATGTCAATGTGTTTCTGGTTGGAGTGGAGATCAATGTCAAACACGTAAGACGCATAAAATATGGTGTGAATATAGTATTATGTCATACACTTGATTCTACACTCTTCCAGCCATGTGTAGTCCTGCTTGTCAAAATGGTGGTACCTGTACAGGTCCTAACAGATGTCTGTGTGCTTCTGGTTGGAGTGGAGATCGCTGTCAATCACGTAAAATTCTATATGACTTCGATTGCAAAGTACATACATAGTAATAGACTGTGTCTTTTTCTGCTATCCTTGCTCTCCCCGGCCTCAGCTGTATGCAGCCCGAAATGTAGCAATGGTGGCACATGCAAAGCTCCCAACACATGTCAATGTGTGTCCGGCTGGAGTGGAGATCGCTGTCAAACACGTAAATAATATCATTTCGATTTAAGCAATAGTTCATGCAATGTAGCAGAACCACAGATTACATGCAGAGCCCTACCCCCTTCACAGCTGTATGCAGACTGGGATGCATGAATGGTGGTAGCTGCACTGCCCCTAACAGATGCCGATGTACTTCTGGTTGGAGCGGAGATCACTGTCAAACACGTAAGCCCGCGTACACTTCATTTACATCGACAACAATTGGTGTACCTTGCAAAACGTGCTGGTAGAAATGATGTGTATGCATTGTACTCTTCCAGCTGTCTGCATCCCTGGATGTGCTCATGGTGGCTCTTGTACTGGTCCAAATACCTGTCAGTGCCCTTTTGGCTGGAAAGGACATTACTGCCAAACACGTAAGGGACAGTAGAGTTTACCAGTGAAGACGCGCATTACTCTGTGTGTGTGCTCCATGTATCGCCCCCTCCAGCTGCATGCAGACAAGAGTGTAGTAACGGTGGCAGCTGTACAGGCCCTAACAGATGTCAATGTCCTTCTGGTTGGAGTGGGTATCACTGTCAAAATTGTAAGCAAGCATTTGGTTCATTACAAAAATCCCACTATAGTGCGTAAGACTTATTCCCCTTCAGTTGTGTGCACGCAGAGGTGCAGAAATGGTGGTACCTGCAGAGGTCCCAACACATGTCAGTGTGCTAATGGTTGGAGTGGAGATCGCTGTCAGCTGCGTAAGGGATAATTTAGGATTGAAGTGTGTGATACATTTATACAGTATATGCAATGTAATACACTGAGTTTGAAGCCTCCCCAACTCGCCAATGACTATTATAATAATAATAGCTTACCTACAGTTTTCAAGTTTTATATGAGCTAGGTTATCAGCTTAATAGTTACTCTTAAACATTGTATTTCTTCAGTATTATGGTGACTGTAACATGTTGGATTATATATGGAGGTGTCAGATTGCAGTGGTTTTACTGCAGTCATACATATTTATTACCTACTTGAAATAACAGCAGAATCAACAGGACCACTATTTATCATTGTCACAGCTACTTGCATGCCAGCTTGTGCAGATGGAAGAACCTGCACACGTCCAAACACTTGTGAATGTGAGGCAGACAGATTCAATGTGTAATGTGTTTATACAGCAGCTCCTTTTTCATTGAATCTCATAATTTGCCGGATTAATGGGGTTATATTTTTTCTGCTTCAGTTTTAAACGGTGCTGGAGGAGATCCTTACTTCCTTGTCAACCTTCCTGACAACTCCAACTTGTGTTTCTCACTGCAAGGAGAACCGGGATTTGCCTTCAACCTTGTCACCAGTGAGATCATAGTTATCAATGCTGTCTTCATCAATGCTCCACCAAGACTGCAAGACTGGACCACTGTCATTGGAGAGATTGGTGTGACTGGTGCTTTGTATAGATGCATGTGATGCAGATACACTCAGATAATTGTTCCTCTACTCCAGGAGTGCTTTATCACAGCAAGTCTAGCTCAGTTCTGAAAATCCACTTCAACTTCAAAGACAAGTCCATCTATGTGTCGGGATATGGTGTACTGGATGCAAAGAGGGTGTCTAGAGTTGCTCTAAAGGGGTACCACATGCGTGTTTACTCTAGACATGTCACTTCCAACTGGAATTCTAGTGTTAGTGATTCCTGAGAACTTTATTGAAAGTCACATCATGACAATGTGATTTAGGATCGATGCGTGCATTTGTTATCTCATGATTTGTAGGTGTTTGTGTCAATTGGAGATGAGCTGAAGTTTAAGGTGTTCTTCAATCACGACAATCTGGATATAGTGTGGTCCGATGTGAGCAGCTTCAATCATTCCTCTCATGGCATTCTCGGTAAGTGTCTGCTGGTACACCAAATATCTACCTCACATCTTGTGACACCATGGAGTGTATTGACTTTCAGGTCAGTTCTTCAACAAGGGAACTAAGATCGACAAGGAGAAGAGACAGCTTGTCCTTCCAAAGCATTATCCAATTCCAGTTATCTTGGAGGACCCCAAACCTGAAGTTCACCACAAGAGCCAATGCTGGCGTCCACAGACACCTGGTTATCAAGGAGAAGGACTACTTGAGGGAGATTACTTGGAGTACGTCGTTGGTAGTATCTTTGCCACCAACTTTAGCTACTCGTTAACTTCTCTATAATACACAACTTTTAATTACATAATGAATTTTTTGGGCATTTTTTGCAAGAGTGTTCATTAACAAGTTCTCACTCACAATCTCAAACTGAGTAGCATTTTCTACTAAAATTTGATTATTAGTGTAATTTAATTATTATGTGCATCTTTGAAAGAAAGTTTATTTGCTAAAAGTATAACTGCAACATAAATTATAGCGTATTGCTAGAAGAAGGACCTGGTCCACTAATTAGTGTGAGAGCTCAACTCAATAATAATTAAATCTGCACTTCAATGGATCAGTATCATGCATGCATGCATTAGTCTTGGTAGATACAATGAATTTGCATTAATTATTGGTTAGATTTTTGAGAAGGGGAATTCCCTTGTATATAATAATCTGCTATCGTAGGCCCATGTGTGTAGTTGTGGTTTAGAGCCAGTATCTTGACCTTGTGTGACCAGCCTTGTGTGCATGTACCAATGTCATTCCCAGACCCACGTCAACCACTATGTGGAGTAGGACTGGGAACAGGCTGGTGTACGGAACCTATAGACTAAGCACTGCATGAGCCTAACAAAATCTTGATTATGATTCAATACATGACCTTTGAAAGTCAATATATAGTAGAAAATGCATGGGGATGTTGTTTCTTCAAGGCAGGGTCACCTGGGTTGAGGGACAGTTGTTAATATCTGCATGACCTTCAGATTAACAACAATTTTGTGTTTTAGACCTCTAGAGCTTGCCAAACATGCTAACACGATACAGTCTTACAAGGTGAAAGACCATGCAACCATACGTTTGTTAGTTGACATTTGAGTACACAGAATCAGCACAGTTTTGACCTTCACATACAGTATTGTTACTATGGTAACATTTCTGTTGCTATGGTGCTACGACCTATGGGAGATATGTCGTTGCTAGGCACGGCTGCAGTCTGCATTGTGATTGGCTGACACTATATGTCAGCTAATGAAGCTATCGTAGATGTTCATTGCTACACAAACTGTCTATTAACTCATTGCAATACTATTTTTTATTGAGCTTCTCATAACTCATATACATGCATACATACATACATACATACATATATATATATATACAGTCAAACTTGGTTAGAAAGTCACTGCTTACAACATCAACCTCTTTACAACAACACACAAGGTAGGAACAGATTCAATGGTCTCTGTACTAAATGTCCTGGTTACAACAACAACTTGGTTATAACAGCACATTTTAGTGGCACCAAGGGTGTCGCTGTAAACAAGTTTGACTGTATATATATATATGTGTGTGTGTGTGTGTGTGTGTGTGTGTGTGTGTGTGTGTGTGTGTGTGTGTGTGTGTGTGTGTGTGTGTGTGTGTGTGTGTGTGTGTGTGTGTGTGTGTGTGTGTGTGTGTGTGTGTGTGTGTGTGTGAACCTGGAGGGGCACAAAATCGGTACTTACAATCAGAGGTACAGCAGCAACTATCAGGGCTGGTTAATGTACATGTTTATATACACAGCTAGGGACAGAAAGATGAGTACTCATTATCCAAGGCCTAGGGTATGTACTGACCCAGGTATTCACTAAGCAAGTTTCACTAATCAACTGTGCTCCTGCAAACATTGTCAATTAATAAAGACTATTACTGTGCATCGTGCTATCCGGGGAATGCTTTTACCATGCACATTCTATAATTTGTTGCTTGGTTTGAAGGATAATGTGTGTCATCTCTAGACTACGTGAGGAGTACAAGACGATAACAGGACAAGAACATCTGTAGCAAAGACAGATTCCGACCAAGCATGTACTAGAAAGAATTTTTAGAGGGAAGGAAATTTATTCAGCTTAAAAACAAAGAACTTCTGACATTGTCCGGGTAATTTTAATGCAACGCAAAATAAAATGAATATTTAAAAAATGGTCACGTGATGTCAGCTGCGCAGAACGTACAGTACCGACATAAAGACAGCTCGTGGCTGGTCATCTTTATTCCTGAACAGAGGAGCACGTTAACGTGTGGTCCTGGTTCTTGTACGTACCTACAGCCAAGAAATTCTCTCGAAATAGGTTAGCACAATGCTATACTCGCGTTACTGGTAATCGAAGCTTTTGAATAAATCTCTAATATGCTCCCACCAACCCACCCAGGATCTGTCGCTTGAGTGCCAAAATGCTCCGTGTGTTCGTTTTGGTGACTGTAATCGCTTCACTTTGCGAGGGTGCGTTTATCTCCACGGAGTTGTCGTGTCCCAAAGGAGGCTACATTACCAGAGAGAAGTACTGTGAGGAAACCCCGGGATGTGTGAACGGAGAAGACGAGGACACCATCTATCCACGAGGACCCTGCATTAGTGAGGAACAAAGTCTGACACTATTAAATGTATAGCTCTGATTTGTTTTACCTCTGCTTTACACCAAATTATGCGAAAGTCGGAGGCAATCCTCTGGACTATCGTTATTCCTGTAGCGGAGAAGAAGAAGTCGTCCCTCTGGCAGCTATGTGTAACGGAAGCGTAGAATGTACGAACGGGGAAGACGAGACCCACGCGTTTTGTCCCAGAAAAAGGCGGGCAAAGAGGGCGACCGGAGACTGCAATCCAGAATGCCTAAATGATGGAGTGTGTCATCATGATGGTTCTTGCTTGTGCCCAGATGCCTTCACCGGAGATCAGTGCCAATATGGTAAGACCTGCTCGAGTGCGGTGCAATTGAGTGCATGCATGCACTTTGCCTGGAAGTAGTGTTGTACAGTACTTATACTTAAACCTCTATAATCCGACACTGCAAGATTATAATCATTCTCTCATTCTCTCATTCTTTAATCCGACCATCTTATGAGGTACATGCAGTCACCATACCGATGTTAACTTAAAGTTTGTTGTGAGTATGTTAAGAGTCACTTCAAAATCCGACAACTTCCCGATTAGACACTTGTCCAAGCCCCACTATGTCAGATTAGAGAGGTTTCACGGATTCAGTACTTCTTTTCATCCTTCTCTGATACTTGTGTGTTCTATTTCCTTGTAACTATAATTGTATGGATAATAATTACCAATTTAGAAGAAATGTTATATTTAATTTTACTACATTCCTTCCGAATTGATTTCTGTTCCAGGTGTACTTGCACCCAGTCTCTGTGACCCGCGTTGCAGCAATGGAGGAAGCTGCACTGAATCCAACATGTGTGTGTGTCCAAGTGGATGGAAGGGAGGTCATTGTCAAAGAGGTATAGATGTTCACCTCACAGTCATGCAAATTCTTGTCGAATACTGTTGAAGTGAAATCTTCAAATGTAGAACACCATTTAGTGCACAAAGTCTTATTGACAATGTCCTTTGTAAGGAGATTGTCCTCTTTGAAAGGTTGAAAACGTATTGGAACAATAGGGAGAAAATATTGTCAGATTGCAACCTCAAGGTGTATTCCTTGTTCTGAGGTTGTCCTAGGTTACTTCAGAGCTAATGTTCACGATCGAACGGAGATTTTCATTGTATACCGTTAACATTGTCATCCATTGCGGTACAAACTGTGTGATCAATAATATTGTTGTTTTTAATTTTCCAGCCGAGTGCATCCCAGGATGTTTGAATGGGGGCACATGTGCGGGCCCCAACTGGTGTCGGTGTGCTCGTGGTTGGAGCGGAAATCGCTGTCGGAGAGGTAAGATTGGACATGACTGTGCGTGCTTGTGTGTACATAATGGGCAAAAATTTAGTAAATTATGATGTTAGTGATATGTGCACAGTGAATCAACGTCCCCAACAGTAGACCATACACTTTGAGGGGCATTCTGGATTAAAGGCCTAGGAATATGACAACTATATAATTTTATCATATTTCAGATATTGGAATATTTTAGACTTTTTTTCTGATCCAAGGAGTATGGCAATAAGAGTGCTTACGGCCATGGTACTGGTTCAGGTGCTGTTCTAGGAGCTTCTCGCAGTGCAAGGTCCTGTGTCGATTCCATGCGTCCTTTTTACCATTTTCAAATGGTTTATATTATAATATTTATTAGTAGTGAAACACTCTGAGACTACATCAGCATAACACTTAAAGGCATTATACTGTTGATAAAGGAAATTCAATATAGTTTTGAATATACTTATAAAACCAATATATTTTATAATATATTATAGATAATGGAATATTATCGGATATCAATGTTTTCTGGTCTGAGTGGTGTGCTATTGTGAGCGTTCCGCTGTATGTGTTTGCAGCTGTGTGCATCCCTGCCTGCAACAACGGTGGCAAGTGTACAGCCCCGAACACATGTGAGTGTGCCGAAGGCTGGACAGGAAACCAGTGTCAAAGGCGTAAGTGATGCAGAAGAATTCCAATAGTGTGTGTGCATGTGTGTGTGTGTTTGTGTGTGTGTGTGTGTGTGTGTGTGTGTGTGTGTGTGTGTATGTGTGTGTGCGCATGTGTGTGTGTGTGTGCGCGTGTGTGTGTGTGTGTGTGCGTGTGTGTGTGTGTGTGTGTGTGTGTGTGTGTGTGTGTGTGTGCGCATGTGTGTGTGTGTGTGTGCGTGTGTGTGCGTGTATGTGTGCATGTGAGTGTGTGCGTGTGAGCGCGTGAGCGTGTGTGTGTGCGCGCACACATGTGTGTGTGTGTGAATGTTCTTTATAAATGCAGTATATACCAACCTCTCCAGCTGTTTGTGACTCTGAATGCCTAAATGGTGGAATCTGCGCAGCTCCAAACACATGTCAGTGTTCTTCTGGTTGGAGCGGAGATCATTGTGATTTACGTAAGAATATATACTTGTAGATCATTGACAACTCATAAATATTTTCATATATACCGGTGAAACCTGTCCTTGAGACCACTGTATTGAAAGACCACCTGTCTACAGAGACCACAATCACTTGGTCGCTGGAGTGGTCTTTATAGACAGGTTTCACTGGATATTGGTGGTTGTGTTAAAGTGTAGAAGGATCCTTCATATCCCGTACCCACAGCTGTATGCAGGCCCAAGTGCACAAATGGTGGCATTTGTATTCGTCCAAGCAAGTGTCTTTGTGATTCTAGCTGGACTGGGAAACGCTGTCAAAAACGTAAGAAAGACTAAAATTTTGTGTAATATCAAAACACACGCTACACACACAGACCTACCAATCTTCAAATGACAAATTGTCAAAAATGTTCTGAGAAACTCTAATATGCGGAGCTAGACCTTATTTTAATTCTGCTGATCCCTCTCCCTCCAGCTGTTTGTCGACCAGGGTGTGAGAATGGTGGTACCTGTACAGAGCCTAACACATGTCAGTGTACTTCGGGTTGGAGTGGAGATCGTTGTCAAACACGTAAGACTTGGTCACACCCATGTAATGTTTAGTTTCTGCATTGGTCAATGTTGGTTCTCTCTCTCTACAGCTGTCTGTGCAGTGGACTGTGAGAATGGTGGAACATGTACTGGTCCCAACACATGCAAATGTGCCAATGGTTGGAGTGGAGACCACTGTCAAAACGGTAAACTCATGTATTGTGTGAAAAGTTAACGCTTTCATAGGTCAGTATGTACACAAAAGGACAAGGTTTGTGTAACAGTTTGAAATAGGGAGCAAGAGGTAGATGGACCAATGCATGTCCTAGCACTATCATTTTGGGTCAGACGATTTAGATTTGCTTAACAAACTTTTAGACATACAAGTGACTTGGGGTAACATCACTGTGTGCATATTAATGAGCTTTTGGTATATAGTCCTCAGGCAAACGTCTGACTGAAGCCTCTTTGGGTTGGACAAGATGACAAAATGCATGGACGATGTCTGAATGCTGACCATTATTTCTAACTCTGCAATGTGTTGTGCCCCCTTCAGCTGTATGCAGTGTTGGCTGTAGCAACGGTGGTACGTGTACAGAACCAAACAGGTGTCAGTGTACTGACGGTTGGAGTGGCAATCGCTGTCAAATCCGTAAGATCGAATTATAATCTTGTGCCATATATTTGACTGCACTGTGCTGAATATTTCCTTTCTGTGATACCCCCCCCCCCCCCCCACAGCTGTGTGCAGTCCTGCATGTCAAAATGGTGGTAGCTGCACTGCCCCCAACAGATGTCAATGTACTTCCGGTTGGAGTGGAGATCACTGTCAAAATTGTGAGGCACAGTACTTTGCATTTATTTGTCGTATATATAGAAATTTTGCAATTTCAATTTATGATGCACCGTACGTACGTCTCCAGCTGTCTGTAGACCCTCGTGCATGAATGGAGGTACTTGTACGGGCCCTGGTACGTGCCAGTGTGCAGCTGGTTGGAGTGGAGATCATTGTCAAGCACGTAAGCTCAAGAGTTGGCTGACGTCTGTGTGTGTGTGTCTGTGTGTGTGTGTGTGTGTGCGTGTGCATGTGTGTGTGCGTGTGCATGTGTGTGTGCGTGTGCATGTGTGTGTGCGTGTGCATGTGTGCGTGTATATATGCGTGCATGTGTGTGTGCACACGTAAAATGTCCTTATTTTCTCCCTCCAGCTCTATGCAGACCTGAATGCGGCCATGGTGGTACATGTGTGCATCCAGACACATGTCAGTGTACTTCCAGTTGGGACGGAGATCGCTGCCAAACACGTGAGGGCTATTATACATATATACAGTAGAACCTGTTTGATGTGGACACCTTCTTGGGACCATCAAAATCATCTTGGTTACAAAGGTGTCCTAATCTTTCAGGGTTGCTTCAATATAGCATTCAATATTGTGTGTATATATGAGAATTTTGGACGGTAATCTCTTGTCCAGCTGCAGGTTATGTATAAATGCTGGTGTCCATATTTTCAGGTGTCCTGATAAGCAGTTTTTAATGCATAATTCCAACAGAAGGAGATACTGCATTTTAGGTGACCCTACTGAGTTTATAATTACACTATTCGTTGCCTTTCAATTTGCAGCTGTGTGCAGTCCACAATGTGAGAACGGAGGTACCTGCGCTGATTACGGTGTGTGTCGGTGTGCTTCTGGCTGGAACGGGAATCACTGTCAAACTCGTAAGGGAGACGTACACATACTGCACAGAAAGGTCTACTTCAGAAAGCGACCACAGCCATTTAATGATGCTATGATGTCAGAATAATAATTATAAATCCAACTCCAACCCTCCACTCTGAGTGATGTCATTACATCCCATTGGCTGTCTTTGCTTCTACAGTTGACCCCATGCCTTGACACAACTGCACCATGACGTTTGGTGCTGGTGTGGTCTGACGTACCCATTCTGTTCAACACATTATGTTCAACATGGCCGACATGTCTCTATGTGACTCGCATATGTACAGTGTTGGCATGCATGCACGCAAGCAAACTCTCGTCTTTGACCACCCTTCCAGCTGTTTGCAGTCTCGTATGCAACAACGGCGGTAACTGCACTGGCCCCAACATGTGCTTGTGTCCACCTGGATGGCAAGGGGACCAGTGTCAAACACGTACGTAAAGTCTTTACAACTAAATATACTTGGCATACTGACATACACTACTTGTTTGACTTCACCCCTCCCTCCCTGCCACCCCCATCCAGCTATATGTACTCCTGACTGTCAAAATGGTGGTACCTGCATTGCTCCTAACACCTGTCAGTGTACTTCTGGCTTGGGTGGAGATCGTTGTGAAACAGGTACATGTGTGTGTGTGTGTGTGTGTGTGTGTGTGTGTGTGTGTGCGTGTGTGCGTGCATGCGTGCGTGTGCTGTGTGTGTGCTGTGTGTGTGCTCATGCATGTGCGTGCGTGTGCGTGCGTGTGCGTATGCGTGTGCGTGTATATTCTGTTTGTGCAAGAGTGCTGTTGAGTTTCATACTTGCATGGCTCCCCATCTTTCCAGCTCTTTGTGTACCTGAATGTGAGAACGATGGCATCTGCAGGGACCCCAACATCTGTGAATGCACTTCCATCTGGACCGGGAATCGCTGCCAAACACGTAAGTACCAGTGAAGTATCTGCAATCCGGCAACCTCCTAATCTACACTGTCTGTTGAGTCGCATTGAGTTAATCGTGAGTCGCATTAGAGAAGTATCACTGTACCATGCAGTTGTGTGTTATTCGACTGCACATACATATTATTGTATTGTAGAATATACTGCAGGGAAATCCATCTCATCAGAACTTTGATTTCCTGTGAAAAGATCTAATTATCCATAATTTCTGATCAAACCACCACATATTCCATATACATTTATCAGCGCCAGTTTGAAGTAATGTATTCTTGATTTACTTCATGATTATAATTATCAAGATTTTACTGTGTATATGAAATTTACATTCCAACCATCTCCTCAGCTCAATGCCGACCTGCTTGTCAAAATGGTGGTACCTGCTCAGAGTCTAACATGTGTCAGTGTGCTTCTGGTTGGAGTGGAGATCGCTGCAAAACACGTAAGACTGCAAGCAGTTAAGTATACAGTGACCCCCTCTATTCCGGACACCTTGGAACCAGAAAGCACTGTCCTGATTATTGAGGTGTCCTCAATTCGGGGTTGAAAGATGTACTATGACTTAGTGTAGTGGTTTGTTTGGTTCCAGTGGCATGTGCCAATATTGGAGGGATGTCTGTTATTCAGGGTCTGGATTGGAGGGGTGTCTGCAATTCAGGGGTCTGGAGTAGAGGGGTGTCTGCAATTCAGGGGTCTGGATTAGAGGGGTGTCTGCAATTCAGGGTCTGGATTAGAGGGGTGTCTGCAATTCAGGGTCTGGATTAGAGGGGTGTCTGCAATTCAGGGGTCTGGATTAGAGGGTTGTCTGCAATGCAGGAATCTGGATTAGAGGGGGGGTCTGGATTAGAGGGATGTCTGCAATTTAGGGGTCTGGAGTAGAGCGGTGTCTGCAATTCAGGGGTCTGGATTAGAGGGGTGTCTGCAATTCAGGGTCTGGATTAGAGGGGTGTCTGCAATTCAGGGTCTAGATTAGAGGGGTGTCTGCAATTCAGGGGTCTGGATTAGAGGGGTGTCTGCAATTCAGGGTCTGGATTAGAGGGGTGTCTGCAATTCAGGGGTCTGGATTAGAGGGTTGTCTGCAATGCAGGAATCTGGATTAGAGGGGGGGGTCTGGATTAGAGGGATGTCTGCAATTTAGGGGTCTGGAGTAGAGCGGTGTCTGCAATTCAGGGGTCTGGATTAGAGGGGTGTCTGCAATTCAGGGTCTGGATTAGAGGGGTGTCTGCAATTCAGGGTCTAGATTAGAGGGGTGTCTGCAATTCAGGGGTCTGGATTAGAGGGGTGTCTGCAATTCAGGGTCTGGATTAGAGGGGTGTCTGCAATTCAGGGTCTAGATTAGAGGGGTGTCTGCAATTCAGGGGTCTGGATTAGAGGGTTGTCTGCAATGCAGGAATCTGGATTAGAGGGGTGTCTGCAATTCGGGGGTCTGGATTAGAGGGGTGTCCGCAATTCAGGGGTCTGGATTAGAGGGGTGTCTGCAATTCAGGGTCTGGATTAGAGGGGGGTGTCTGCAATGCTGGAATCTGGATTAGAGGGGTGTCCGCAATTCAGGGTCTGGATTAGAGGGGTGTCTGCAATTCAGGGGTCTGGATTAGAGGGGTGTCTGCAATTCAGGGGTCTGGATTAGAGGGGTGTCTGCAATTCAGGGTCTGGATTAGAGGGGTGTCTGCAATGCAGGGGTCTGGATTAGAGGGGTGTCTGCAATGCAGGGGTCTGGATTAGAGGGGTGTCTGCAATGCAGGGGTCTGGATTAGAGGGGTGTCTGCAATGCAGGGGTCTGGATTAGAGGGGTGTCTGCAATGCAGGGGTCTGGATTAGAGGGGTGTCTGCAATGCAGGGGTCTGGATTAGAGGGGTGTCTGCAATGCAGGGGTCTGGATTAGAGGGGTATTTCATTATGTTACATAATTATAATATTACAGTATATATTTTGGTTGACTGTGTACTACTACAGCTAGTGTGTGCATAACTGTTGCATATTCGTCCTGCAGCTGTGTGTTCTCCCGTATGCCAAAACGGCGGCACCTGTGTTGGCCCCAACCAATGCCAGTGCCCTTCTGGCTGGAGCGGAGAGAACTGTCAAACACGTAAGAAATAATTATACAATATTTCTTGTATACGTTTTGATGGGGTAAAATAATTATAATATTATTAATTTTTCATGTTTGGGAGGAAACCACTAAATACTTAAGACAAAAGGTTTCATTCCTGCAAGTTTTAATATCCTGTGAACCATGCACTTACCACAAATTATCCAATTTTTTGCATCCACAAAATTCTACCCCTTCAAATACAGCCTCTACTATTATGGCAGTTTGTCAATGAGGTAGTTTCAGGAAACATTAAGATATAATATTATATTATATTTGCACTTATCATAGGCGTAGGAACCAGGGGGCGAAGAGGGCCCTAGCCCTCTCACCTTTAGGGAGTAGGACCCAAAATCATGCATGTGTTTAACATATTTCTGTATAAAATGCTACATCTAGAACCTTCCGGCTCCCTCACTTGTGTGAGCATTCCTACGCCCCTGCTTATAATATGCCTGTAATATGTTATCCTTCATCTCCTCTCCTCCTCCCCCCCCCCCCCCCCCCCAGCTGTCTGCAAGCCCACATGTAATAATGGAGGTACATGTACAGGATCCAACACATGCCAGTGCCCACCTGGTTGGAGTGGAGATCGCTGCCAGCTGCGTAAGACAACTTTCATCATTTGCATTAATTTTACTGTTTCCGAGATTAAACTTTGCACACACCCCTCTCCCTCTCCCCAGCTGTTTGCCGACCTGGATGTGATAACGGTGGCACCTGTACCGGTCCCAACAAATGTCAATGTGCTTTTGGTTGGCGTGGAGCCAGTTGTGATGAAGGTATGGAGTTCTTTTAGATCCATATATCATGTACACACAGAGATTAAACTTCTTCTCCCTACCCCCCCTGACGCACAGCTGTTTGCAGTCCTGAGTGTGTAAACAATGGCACCTGCATTCGCCCCGGTAAATGTCAGTGTACTCCAAGTTGGAGGGGAGACCACTGCCAAACACGTAAGGCTTAAGTACTCTGTGTGTGTGTGTGTGCATGTGTACTGTGTGTGTGTGTGTGTGTGTGTGTGTGTGTGTGCGCGCGTGTGTGTGTGTGTGTATGCACGTGTGTGTGGGTGGGTATGCACGTGTGTGCGTGCGTGCATGCACATGTGTGTGTGCGTGCGTGTGTGTACGTGTGTGTGTGTACATGTGTTTGTGTGTGTACGTGTGTGCACGTGTGTGCACGTGTGTGTGTGTGTGTGTGTGTGTGTGTGTGTGTGTGTGTGTGTGTGTGTGTGTACTATATCTGCTTGTTGTCCCATACAGCTATCTGTAAACCTGGATGTGAAAATGGTGGCACTTGTGAAGACGCAAACACATGTCTGTGCACTTCCCTGTGGACTGGAGATCATTGCAACATACGTAAGACCTACTGCTTACCTATGTACAGTGAAACCTCTATACTAAGGACACCACTGGGACCACAGTAATTAGTCCTGTACAGTGAAACCTCTATACTAAGGACACCATTGGGACCACAGTAAGCTGTCCTGTAATGGAGGTGTGCTTGTTTCAACAATGCAAGGATGTCATTTAGGGAAGAGAAATGGTGTTTTGTAAATGAGATGGCTACATTTCCACGCAAGCGTCCTTTCTTTGTATAGACGTTCACTGTGCCCTAGGCCTCCCATGTATGTATGTATGATATGTATGAAATAATATTGTATGTACATAATAGTAATAATATTGTGTATGTAATAATATTGTATGTATGTATTTATGTATGAATTGAATGTATACATGTACATATGCATGTATGAATGTATGTATGTATGTATGTATGTATGTACTTGAATGTATATTAAATAGCATGTGCTCTTATCTCTCCAGCTTTGTGCTCCCCTGAATGTATCAACGGTGGAACCTGTGTAAGTCCCTACACCTGTGAGTGTGGTTCCGGTTGGACTGGAGATCACTGCCAAACACGTAAGACTGGAGTGATGTATGTAATATACTGTTACATATATATATATACAATACTATTACATATATTTTATACTATTACATGCATGTACATGTATGCATAAAAGTACATTGGAACCCTAACTCAAGGGACTGGTAAAAATGTCATATTATTAGACGTTAATGTGTCATAAGAACAATTAGCCTAAGGACTACCGTGAGCAGTGGAGGGGCATTTGCTGCTTTCATGCTAACCAAATTCGATCTGTGTTAAGTGATTTTGTGCTAACAGGGTCCCATTGTATTCTGAAATCAACTTAGTGGTGAATGTATTTCATTCCAGCTGTCCCCCCAGCTATCTATTTTTATTCCATCTGTCCCTCGGCCCAGCTATAATCTGTTTTTATTCCACTTGTCCCTCCAGCAATCTGTTTTAATTTATTCCATCTGTCACTCCAGCTATCTGCAGTTCTGTGTGCAACAACGGAGGCACATGCACAGGTCCCAACATGTGTGATTGTCCATCAGGATGGAGCGGAAATCAGTGTCAGAAATGTACGAAGCATGTGTGCATGTGTAGCAGTCTTGGGTGTAGTAATACATCACACACACAGTGGAATCTCCACCTCACACACACAGGGGAATCTCCACCTCACACACACAGGGGAATCCCTGCATCACACACACACAGTGGGATCTCTACATCACACACAGTGGAATCTCTACCTCATACACACAGTGGAATCTCTACATCACACACAGTGGAATCTCTACCTTATACACACAGTGGAATCTGTACATCACACACACAGTGGAATCTGTACATTCCCAGTCTCTCCTAGGTGGCCATGCTGTCTAAACTGGCCATACTGTCTACGTAGTCTCAAAGGTCACCCACACAATGCTATAAGAATGGACCTGTCTGTTCCGACCACCTTTCTAAAATCTGGCCAATTTCTCCTGCACCTCAGGAGGCCGGATTACAGAGAGGTTTCACTTCACTTGAGTCCAAACAATTGTAAGTGTCTTATGTGTTTCCACCATTTGTAACCCCTCTGCAGCTGTGTGCACCATGAGATGTAGAAATGGCGGCATCTGCTTTGGTCCCAATATGTGTCTGTGTGACTACGGCTGGAAAGGAAGTGACTGCAGCACCCGTAAGAAGTATTAGGAACTAACTTGACTATTACACACACAAATATTACTAGCCTTGCTACTTGTTACAAAATATATAAGAATTTAATTTCACATTAACCATTGTGGTTCGCAGCATATATTGAATTGTATGTAAACATTTGATAGTCCTTTGCCCACGTACATTACAACATAGTTGTCCATTTTCTGTCCAGCTGTATGCAGCCCTCCTTGTCAAAACGGTGGTAGCTGCACAGCCCCTAATACCTGTCAGTGCGCTGATGGTTGGAGTGGAGATCGCTGTCTAGCACGTGAGATTGAACTTCTTTATACTATTTGGTATGATATACTCTATGTATAAAATGTATATGCTACATATTACTGTAAACATTATTTACTATATTAGTACCTGGTTTAGTACATACATACTCCTGGATAGCAAGTACGTACTCCTCATTCTGTCCCTGTACACAAACCAACCCTGATAGTAAGTACCTGGTTTAGTACATACTCCTGGATAGTAAGTACTCCTCATTCTGTCCCTATGTATACCTCATGTACACAAACCAGCCCTGATAGTGAGTACCTGGTTTAGTACACAATACTTTATGTACATAAACCAACCCTGATAGTAAGTACCTGTGGCAATGAGTACTGATGTTGTGTACCCTTTGAGGTATACGTACCAAGAGAGTTTCACTTTGTGTAATTTTCCTTCAGCCGTGTGCGAGGCAAAGTGTAAGAACAATGGGATATGTGTCGATCCAAACACATGCAAATGTGCTTCTGGTTGGAGTGGAGATCGCTGTCAAACACGTAAGGCTCAAGTATATGCTACAGTAGTGCCTCTTTTGAGAGACCGCCCTCGTGAAAGACCACCTCTTGTGCAAGACCAGCCTTACTGGGAACAAATGCACATATGTCCCATACTAAATCCCCCCTCACCAGAGACCACCTCTTTTGAGTGACCACCTTTCACCTGTCCCTAAGGATGGTCTCTCAGAAGAGCTACTACTGTACCAGCCTTAGCACATTGTATGGGTGTGCATTAAATTTTATGAATATGTATAATGTATATTTTATTTTATATGACGTTACTGCAATCCCTACAGATGTATGTAGCCCTGCTTGTCAAAACGGTGGCACCTGCACTGGTCCCAACACATGTCAGTGTGCTTCTGGTTGGAGTGGAGATGGCTGTCTAGCACGTAAGATCTCGATTTCATACTCCGTCTAACTGACCCCGTGCATGGACACACCACGTTATAGTGATCTGCATCCCATACATACAGCTGTGTGCGAACCAGTGTGTGAAAATGGTGGCACTTGCACAGGCCCCAACACATGTCAGTGTGTTTCTGGTTGGAGTGGAGATCACTGTCAAACAGATGTGGATCCCATGCCTCAACAAGGTAGGACCGCACACTGGCATCCAGGACATATATAGCAACTTGTCAAAAATTAATACTAAATAAAATAAGTAATTAGAATAATTATCATGTAACTATTTCTTGAAAACATTATCTTGGATTAGGTGAATGTGAGCCAGAGTGCCAGAACAATGCCACATGTACGAAGCTGAACACATGTGTGTGCCCAAGTGGGTGGAGTGGAAATCGCTGCCAAACGCGTAAGTCCAAATTGGGAGGGGGTTGATTCGGCGGGTTTACAGCTGTACATTTGTTTCTGTCTCCTTTCTTAATGTCCGCACAGCTGCATGCAACCCTCCTTGTGCTGATGGTCGGGTCTGCACAGGACCGAATACTTGTGAATGTAAGATTCTTGTTAACAGACTTTAATTTATTTTCGTAAAAAATAATTAATGTTTATTTCCTTAAGTCCCAAACGGTGCTGGAGGTGATCCTCATTTTCTTGTCAACCTTCCTGACAACTCCAACTTGTGTTTCTCACTCCAAGGAGAACCGGGATTTGCCTTCAACCTTGTCACCAGTAAATTCATAGTCATCAATGCTGTCTTCATCGATGCTCCACCAAGACTGCAAGACTGGACCACTGTCATTGGAGAGATAGGTATAATTTTACAAGTGAATTCAATCATCTTTCTGTGTGTGACTTGTGTCTTTCTGGTATGTTCAGGTGTGCTACGCTACACAAAGTCTCGCTCAGTTCTGAAGATCCACTTCAACTTCAAGGACAAGTCCATCTATGTGTCAGGATATGGTGTACTGGATGCGAAGAGGGTGTCCAGTGTTGCTCTCAATGGAGACGTGCTCAATGTTAGATCACACAATGCTTCCCACACGTGGGCGTCTACTGTGAGTTTGCTACAAGATAACTGCATGTATGAATTAACCTTGTATATATGTATGTATGAAATTCACATGAATGTGTGGTTTGCAGGTTTCTGTGTCGGTGGAAGATGAGCTGAAGTTCAAAGTGTTCTTCAATCACGACAATCTGGATATAGTGTGGTCTGATGTGAGCAGCTTCAATCATTCCTCTCATGGCATTCTCGGTAAGTGTCTGCTTGTACACCAAACATCTACCTCTGTCACATCTTGTGACACCATGGAGTGTATTGACTTTCAGGTCAGTTCTTCAACAAGGGAACTAAGATAGACAAGGAGAAGAGACAGCTTGTCCTTCCAAAGCGTTCTCCAATTCCAGTCATCTTGGAGGACCCCAAACCTGAAGTTCACCACAAGAGCCAATGCTGGCGTCCACAGACACCTGGTTATCAAGGAGAAGGACTACTTGAGGGAGATTACTTGGAGTATTTCGTGGACAGTGTCTTTGCTACTGATTTCAAGTACTCGATGGTTCCCAGATAGAACAAAGAACAAAGAACAATCACAAACACCAACGCGACACCAGCTTGATAAGATTTCTACTTCTTGTAGATTATGCCTTGACTGCTCTCATGCCTTTATGCTTTTTTGAATGCAATTAATCAGATGATTTAATGATTTCATGCCAATGTGTCAAAATTTAACCTTATGTGGAGTACAGTAGTACTTCATGTAGTAGGTATAGCGTGTAAACAAAATGGCTGAATATAGGGATTATGCTTGCACAATTGCACCAACGGATTCTGTGTGTGTGCGTGCGTGTGTGTTTGGGGAGTGTGGTATGTGGTGTGTGTGTGTGCGCACGTGCCGTGTGTGTGTGCGTGTGGGGTGTTTGGGTGTGCGCGTGTGTGTGGTGTGTGTGGTGTACATGTGGGTGTGCGCACACGCCGCGCATGCATGCATGCATGTGTGATTTGACACCTTATTCAATGATGCAACACAACAGAGAACCAATAGATATCGGGAGATAGCCGAGGAAATTGATCAATCTGGCTACAACTGTAATGTCATTGCCTTGGAAGTGGGATCACGAGGATTTATTGACATGGGTGCAATTGAAGATTTCAGGAAGATACTTAATGTTAGGATTCAAGTCTTTATCGCTTTCCTAAAACGACTGTCAATGATTTCCATTAAAGAATCTTCCAAGATCTGCAGTGCTTGAAATACACAACCATAGTCTCGTGGATTTAACTCTTGTTTGTACTAGTTCCATAGGTAGTGCATGCATTTGGTTACAAGTCCATGTTTACGTAACTAGCTTATAAAAGTTGTTTTTCTCATTCTGTACTTTTGAGTCATCTAAACTAGACTAAGTGTTCTCTGTACTGTGGCCATACACCACAATGACAGTTCTAGTTTCTTTCTGCATGACTCCTTTCTTCTATCGTTGTACATTGACATGTACATGTATGGTGATGATAATGGAATAATAATTGTGTGTGTGTGTGTGTGTGTGTGTGTGTGTGAGTGTGTGTGTGTGTGTGTGTGTGAGTGTGTGTGTGTGTGTGTGTGTGTGTGTATGTGTGTGTGTGTGTGTGCATGCGCTCGTGTGCATGCGTGCGTATTACCAATAAGGAACATATATATTTAAGACTAATAACTGGTCAAGTATATTTTCATTCAAGGTCTCATGAAGTAAATGAGCAATTGGAACTCTGATGCATCAAAATATCCTTGCTGATTCTAAGCTATAGTAAAAGCCATACAATTGGTCCTGTTTCCATGACTACCAATTGATTTTTGTACCTGTATGCTATTTTTTTGCTTAGTATATATGTGTCTGTGTTTACTAGGTTGGTTGCTAGGTTACACATTCCACAATCTGATTGGTTGGAAGAGTCTGTTGTCCATGCATATTGATTCATAGGACATTTCATTCCAAAATGAAAGCAAATTATTTGAAAAGGAAATGGAACACGTTACGTGCATTTGTCATCTGCTCCATTATTTTTTCATAGCAAATTAAACTGCTAGGAACTTATTAATCATATTAGCTTGCTAGAAACTTCCAGCACATATACAGCTTAATTAAGCGTAAAATTAATCATTAAAAAATATAATCAAAATGTAAAATATTTATGCCGAATCGATCCCGACACGATAATCACGTGACCCCTCACTACGCCGTGATATTTATACCAAGTGGAAGGCAGCAAAAACTATTCTTGAACATAGGAGCACGTTAGCGTGTGGTCCTGGTTCTAGCGATTCAAGAAATTCTCTCAGGCCAGGTACGGAAGCCGTTGTTACTGTTACAGATATCGTGAACGCCATGTACTTCAAAGCTGTTCTTCCCGCCATGTAGGAGTCTCGTTTGCCCGCTGAAATGTTCCGTTTGTTCGCGTTCCTGACATTGAGCGCTTCACTTTGTGATGCTGTACTTCTCTCCACGGAGTTGTCGTGTCCCAAAGGAGGCTACATCACCAGAGAGAAGTACTGTGCGGAAACCCCGGGATGTGAGAACGGAGAAGACAGCGACACCATCTACCCACGTGGACCCTGCATTAGTGAGAATTCGAAACAGGCAAGCTGCTATGATTAGCGAACAAATTCATTTTCTTTTCTTTTATATACGTTATGCAGAAGTTGGAGACAAGCACGTGAACTATCGCTTCTCCTGCGGTAGCAAAGGAGAGGTCGTCCCGCTGACGGCCATGTGTAATGGAAGCGTCGAATGTACGAACGGGAAAGACGAGACCCACGCGTTTTGTCCTTACAACTCTGAAAGGGAACGAAGGACTGCAGGAGGCGGTAGTTGCAAACCGAAGTGTAAAAATGGCGGGAAATGTCGCTCAAGGTCGAACAAGTGCATTTGCAGTGATTTTTGGACTGGGGACAGATGTGAAACGCGTAAGTACCGCAACCGTGCATGTTATCCTGTTAAATTTATAACTTATAAATTATTTCATTATCAGTGCGTGCATTGCACACATATAACATACTAGTGAATTTTATATTCTCAAAAGTGCAATCATGTACTTATTTCTTCTTTTGCAGCCGTTTGCTTCCCATCCTGTGGTAACGGAGGAACATGCACTCGGAACAACAAGTGTTTTTGTGCTCCAGGGTGGAAGGGATCTCACTGCCAGGAATGTATGCGCTACTAAACCGACATAGGTTTACCCACACACGCACATACCCACACATGCACATACATGCTCTCTTGCACACACGCACATACATGCTCTCTTGCACACACGCACATACATGGTCTCTCGCACACAAGCACATACATGCTCTCTCGCATACATGTACATACATGCTCTCTCGCACACAAGCACATGCATTCTCTCTCACACACACGCACATACATTCTCTCTCGCACACACACACATACATGCTCTCTCGCACACACGCACATACATGCTCTCTCACACACACGCACATACATTCTCTCTCGCACACACGCACATACATTCTCTCTCACACACACGCACATACATTCTCTCTCGCACACACGTATATTAATAAGTACACGTGCTCACCAACCTACCCATCCACTAGTCAAACCACCTTATACAACATCATTGGTTCCACTATGTACATGCAATGTACGGGCATGTGCTACTATGTTAACAAAATTGCTTTAACCGTGTAACCAGTATATGCTGCGCAGTGAGAAGGTCCCAGCATGTGTGTATATTATGTGTGCTGTTGTCAAGACTGGGAGTGATTTACTATCAATTGTGATGTTGCAAAGAGGATTGACTGTGTATCATTTGTAAAATACAAATTTGTGGTTGTGTGTCTTCCCTTCCAGCCACATGCACCCCTCCCTGTGCCAATGGGGGAACATGCAGAAATGATACGTGTATATGTCCCTGCGGATGGATTGGAGATCTTTGTGAAACACGTGAGCATGCACACACATGTAGATTGTGTATGTAGTGATATCATGCTATTGCGTGCAACTAAACTGAGGGATTCTTTCAACCCACAGCTGAATGCAAACTGGGATGTCAGAATGGCGGTTCATGTACGGCCCCAGACACATGCCAATGTGCTTCTGGTTGGAGTGGAGATCACTGTGATACGCGTGAGCTACCGTGTATTATATTTTATCTTGGGCTGTGAGTACTCAAACAAACCACACTGCTCTCCGGCCTTCCAGCTGTGTGTGCACCTGAATGCCAAAATGGGGGCAACTGCACTGGTCCCAATACATGTGAATGCAGATCTAGCTGGACGGGAAATCACTGTGAACTACGTAAGTCAAAACTCACATATTACGCACATATACACACATACACACACATATACACACATACCAGGTGGACCTGGCCTATATTCTTGTATTTCTCCATTACAATTATAATATAATGTATTAAGAATCTTTTTCAAGTTATGTATATCCATCTCCACGTACAGCGGTGTGTGTACCTGGATGTGTAGACATGGCCGAGAGTCAGGTAGCCCCACCACCAGTAGAATCCGCTACCAACTCCTGTACATTTGGATGCGGAAGCAACAACAGCTACATTGGTCCAAGCAGGTGCATATGCCACTGTGCCCCAGGCTGGAGCGGACCGCAATGTGACATTCGTGAGTTGACTTGGGAAAACTTATGCACACACGCATGCACGCACATGCACACACACACATACACGCACACACACACGTACACACACACACACACACACACATACACACACACACACACACAGACACACACACACATATACACATACACATATACACATATGTACACACACACACACATATACACATACACACACACACACACACACACACACACACACACACACATGCACATGCAGACCACAATAATCCGCAATGCTTAATTTTCCTATAGCTTCTTGTGATCCACCTTGTGAGGATGGAAAAATCTGTAAAGGACCGAACACTTGTGAATGTAAGTACCTAAGTGTATATTGATTTTAACCAATTTTACAGAATTTAATATATTTACAATTTTCTGTGTGAAGTCCCAAATGGTGCTGGAGGAGATCCTCACTTTCTTGTCAACCTTCCTGACAACTCCAACTTGTGTTTCTCACTGCAAGGAGAACCGGGATTTGCCTTCAACCTTGTCACCAGTGAGATCTTAGTCATCAATGCTGTCTTCATTGATGCTCCACCAAGACTGCAAGACTGGACCACTGTCATTGGAGAGATCGGTATATACACTTATGAACTGCTAACCAGTATAATTGAACAGAAGTGTCATTTTCTTTCTGCTGTCTGCAGGTGTACTATACTACACAAAGTCTCGCTCAGTTCTGAAGATCCACTTCAAATTCAAGGACAAGTCCATCTATGTGTCGGGATATGGTGTACTGGATGCGAAGAGGGTGTCCAGTGTTGCTCTGAAGGGAGAGCAGTTGGAAGTTGCTAACTCTGGAAATGTCACTTACACGTGGGCTTCCACTGTAGGTTTACAGTAGTCGAATCTATAAGGGTTAGCAGAGAACATCCTAATTCTCCTAACATTTCACAGGTGCTTGTGTCAATCGGAGATGAGCTAACGTTCAAAGTGTTCTTCAATCACGACAATCTGGATATAGTGTGGTCAGATGTGAGCAGCTTCAATCATTCCTCTCATGGCATTCTTGGTAAGTGTCTGCTCGTACACCAAACATCTACCTCACACCTTGTGACACCATGGAGTGTATTGACTTTCAGGTCAGTTCTTCAACAAGGGAACTAAGGTAGACAAGGAGAAGAGACAGCTTGTCCTTCCAAAGCGATCTCCAATTCCAGTCACCTTGGAGGACCCCAAACCTGAAGTTCACCACAAGAGCCAATGCTGGCGTCCACAGACACCTGGTTATCAAGGAGAAAGACTACTTGAGGGAGATTACTTGGATTACGTTGTTGGCAATGTCTTTGCTACCAACTACATGTACTCGATGGTATCGTGAATCATGTTTCTGCAATTTCTCATTGAATTTTATTTGCAACGTTCAACATATGTAGTAGCTCTTTCCATGCCATCTCAAGTTTTTCTTGCAGTTGTAAAAATTAAATTACTAATAAAATGAGTGTTAATACATAAACAGTTACTGTATATCGGTAAAATAGTGTTGTATAGTATTGTAGTATATGACCATAAGGAATAGCTTGCCGTGGGTAGTACCCTGGATGAGGATACTCGTGTGACATCTTCAACATGTGTTCATACCTTTTAGGAAAGTGTTGCTACTTGCATGACAATAGAACCAATTTTGGCTCTCATGATCACGTACTGCCATGCATGGATGGGATGGGGGTGTTATCTCCACCTGTGTGTACATGGATAATAGTATTATATAACCACTATTATATATATTATATATATATATAGGGAGTACAGAACTAGCTTTACTATTGACAATGTATATAATGTAGTGATCAAGACTTCACTTCTCCACACCTCATATCAGATATCTACATACATGCGTATTATAGTTCCCTTGTATACTTTCTGAAGACTCATAGTTTTTATTGGACCAAATTTGCAATAATCCTACTGTACACTATACTACTGCTCCCTCATTTATCCAGTTCCTACACTTTCTATCAGCATGCAATTTCATTATAGTCTTGTTCCCAGCCCCACTTCCGCCTGCCATTCGTATTTGGGCGGAAACTGCATCGATTTTCAGCCATCAACGAAAAGCAGATGCAGCGGAATAGTCTTAACCGTCATTTCAAGGGGATCAAAGGAGCGTTGAAATGATTTAGCATGCTGATAAGTTGTCTTTTTAAATCCATTAGTCTTCTTGAAAATGTCATCATCACCTCTTTGTATGATCGAAAATGTCTAGCCTTCACGAAAGTCTTCCTTTTAGGTTTGGAACGATTCACATGACTTGCACAAGGTATTAAGTAATCCATAATCAAGAATTGTGGAGATAGTCATCAGACCCACTTCTCTGTCCGGAATAAAATGGCGGGTGGAAGTGGGGTTAATTGGGCACTGGACTAATTTCATTCAGAATGGATGTGTGCAGATGGATGATCTGCCTGCGTCTGATTCTAGCTATGATTGTAATTTCTCAGAGAGCTCCACTGTATCATTTATATGTATGTACATGCACCCATTTGAATCAATGCATATCAGATTTGATAAATATTATCATTAATTATATGAATAAGTAAATTTAATGAAATACAGAAAGATCATTGTCATAAAACTTTATATATGCCTTTTTAAACTGTCACTATATAGTTAATGGTTCCTCAGTCTAAATAAGAATACCTGATACCTGATAGTATAAAATTTTATCATTATTATGTAAGCACTCCAGATCTATATACTAAAAGTAATTTAAAACCTTGCTTTAACTGCACATGGGTTATATAACTTTACGTAAGCAGCTGCTATAATTATATTCATAGATAACTGTTACAATAACTCCTAAGATAATGAAATGACAAAAAACTTAAAGATTTAAGAACTTGAAAATGAGCCCCTTTCAAAAGTCTTCATGGGAGATCATGACTAAGTCATTGAGTACTTGAAATCAGTAGCAAAGACATTGCTAACAACATAATCTAAGTAGTGTCCCTCAAGTAGTCCTTCTCCTTGATAACCAGGTGTCTGTGGACGCCAGCATTGGCTCTTGTGGTGAACTTCAGGTTTGGGGTCCTCCAAGATCACTGGAATTGGAGAATGCTTTGGAAGGACAAGCTGTCTCTTCTCCTTGTCTATCTTAGTTCCCTTGTTGAAGAACTGACCTGAAAGTCAATACACTCCATGGTGTCACAAGATGTGAGGTACATGTTTGGTGTACGAGCAGACACTTACCGAGAATGCCATGAGAGGAATGATTGAAGCTGCTCACATCGGACCACACTATATCCAGATTGTCGTGATTGAAGAACACCTTAAACTTCAGCTCATCTCCAACGGACACAAACACCTATAATAGCCAACATTCATAAGGCACACATGTTCTAAAATGCCAGGTATATGTATAAATATATCCTCACAGTAGAGGCCCAGGCAAATGTAGCATTTGCTGAGATAACATCTAGTTTATCTCCATTCAGAACAACTCTGGACACCCTCTTTGCATCCAGTACACCATATCCCGACACATAGATGGACTTGTCCTTGAAGTTGAAGTGGATCTTCAGAATTGAGCGAGACTTTGTGTAATATAGCACACCTTAACAGAAAAGAGTACATGAGCAATGAACTTCTCAGAAGTTAAAGTGTATGTGCAGTGTGTGTGTGCAGTGTGTGTGTGTGTGTGTGTGTGTGTGTGTGTGTGTGTGTGTGTGTGTCTGTGTGTGTGTGTGTGTGTGTGTGTGTGTGTGTGTGCAGTGTGTGTGTGAATACGTGCGTGTGTGTGTGTGTGTGTGTGCGTGCGTGCTTGTGAGTGTTTGTGTGTGTGCTTGTGTGCGTGCTTAAGTGTGTGTGCGTGTGTGTGTGCATGTGTGTGTGTGTGTGTGTGTGTGTGTGTGTGAGTGCGTGTGTGTGCTAGTATATGTGTGTGTAAGTGTGCGTGGATGTGTGCAAGCATGTACAAAGACTTGCATACCAATCTCTCCAATGACAGTGGTCCACTCTTGCAGTGCTGGAGGAGAGTGGATGAAGACAGCATTGATGACAACTGTTCTACTGGTGACAAGGTTGAAGGCAAATCCCGGTTCTCCTTGCAGTGAGAAACACAAGTTGGAGTTGTCAGGAAGGTTGACGAGAAAATGAGGGTCTCCTCCAGCACCGTTTGACACTGAAAACCGAATAACTATTATTAGTGTACGCATATACACTCCACCGAATATCTTGCAACTGCACACACATCTGTAATGTAGTGTATACTGGGTACGAGTGACAGCTTGAAGGTAAAAAAAATTACTAAGTACTGGGAGGGGGTTTTAGCAAAAAATGTGCTCAATCCTTATATATGGACGGCCATGTTTTTCCACGTCATTCCTATAGTCATATCAACTACTACCGTGGTTCATGATAATGTCACTGTATGTGTTATGGAGCATCTCACACGCATACACCAATAATGGATCTTACGTGTCTGACAGTGATCTCCACTCCAACCAGAAGCACACTGGCACGTGTTAGGAGCTGTACAGATGCCACTGTTCTCACAGGCAGGGACACACTCTGCTGGGGTAGTGGTGACTATACTCATGTCTGTGCGTATCTGACATCGCTCTCCGGTCCACTCTGGAGGACATTGACATGTGTTGGGAGCCGTACATGTACCGCCGTGTGCACAGGATGGAGTGCATGTGGCTGTGGGGGTGAGGAGTGTAGACAATGAAGAAGAAGACAATGAAAACATATCAATACAAACAAAAAACATGTGAAAATCAATGTACGTAAAATATTTATATGACTATAGCTGCAGATGACAGGTGTACTTGAAATGTAGTAAGACATCCATGTGCATATTACACACTGCTATATATTATTATATTCCTATGCCTCCATGCAGGTGTGTGTGTGTGTGTGTGTGTGTGTGTGTGTGTGTGTGTGTGTGTGTGTGTACGTGTGTGTGTGTGTGTGAGTGTGTGTGGGCGTGTGTGCATGTGTATGTGTGTGTGTGTATGTGTGTGTATGTGTGTGTGTGTATGTGCGTGCATGCAATAACTGAATACAAAATAGTGACTTTCCTTCAGTTACATACCTAAACCACAAACCACATTATATTGATCGATACACAAACAGCATTATAAGGTTGAGTTGTGGCTTACGTGTTTCGCATTGCTTTCCAGTGTAGCCAGAAGGACACAGACACACGTTAGGACCGATGCAGGTACCACAGTTCAAACAGCCGGGGGAGCAGTGAGCTTTATACAGCATACATGCATAATGTGAAGGGAAAGAACAGACACATATTAATATTACATACATAGAGCAACCAACGCAAGATGGACTGTATAAACTACACCTTTAAGAATATTATACTACATGTTGTGACTACAACGATACCGCATGTGATGATATATATTATATTGTATATACTAATGTGTTTGTACAATAATAATGTAATGATTATTGTAAAGATATACTGCGAAGATGTGCTGGTCTAAGACACAACCTCTCTCCATAAAGGACATGACTTAAGGTCCCATTGAAATTTCTACAATACATTTTGAACCTCCCAAAGATGAGAACTTCTTTATAGACAAATACAACATCAAATGGAAGATGTATGCTGTAAATACTAATAACATTGGTAATGTGTGTGTGTGTGTGTGTGTGTGTGTGTGTGTGTGTGTGTGTGTGTGTGTAAGTGTGTGTGTGTGTAAGTGACGTACGCTGTTGACAGCGGTTCCCGTTCCAGCCACGAGCACACATGCACTTGTTTCCCAGAGTGCAGACTCCACTGTTGTTGCAGCGAGGGGTACACATGTGGCCATGGAGCACAACTGCAGAAAAGTAGCCCAAATGTTTGGTCGCAATTAATTCTAACATAGTGTAGCCTCATTAAGGAGAGCACTCTCAAGGTGAAATATTATTGTTTTGGTACAAAGTTTACTATTTTCTGACCCTCGCTTGGCCTGAATGCTGTAGTACTGTACATGCAGAATTTCTGACTATGGGAGTTTAGATGTTTTGTGGCTCCTTAAGGTTCGTCAGTTTGCACGGTATTGCATTGAGTGACAAAAACACATCTCGTCATTCAATAACTGCAAGACTTACGGTATTGGCAGTGATCTCCGATCCATTCCTCTGGGCAGGTACAAGAACCACCGTGACACACTCCTCCGTGTATGCAACTTGGATCACAGTCCTCCTCTGTCCTTTTAACGCGGACAAGATAAACGGGACAGAACGCGTGGGACTCATCTTTCCCGTTAGTACATTCGATGCTTCCGTTACACATGGCTTCCAACGGGACGACTTCTCCTTTGCTACCGCAGGAGAAACGGTATTTTATGGGGTTCTTATCGAATTCTAGGAGGAGAGAAAATTGAAAAGATAAATATGAAATTCCTCTATAATTATGGCTAATGTCTTAAATATTTGTCCCTCACGGATGCAGGGTCCACGCGGGTAGATGGTGTCGCTGTCTTCTCCGTTCGCACATCCCGGTGTTTCTTCACAGTAATTCTCTCTGGTGATGTAGCCTCCTTTGGGACACGCTAGCTTCGTGGAGAGAAGCGCGGCTCCACACAGCCAAGCGATTGAGGTTAATAGAACGAATAAGCGGAGCATTCGGTCGAGCAAGCGAAAATCCTAAATTGGATAGAAAAAGGACTATAGAGTAAAAATTCCATAGTGGAATTAAACGGCATTGTGTTAACCTTTCTCAGGGGCACTAAACTCTATCGACTTCTTAACTTCAAGAGTGAAGTTGATCAGCTTCTTCCAGCGCGGCTGAAATACTGGACGCGAAGATCACGTGATCACACGTGACAGGCAATTTGACGCTCCAAGTGATTTCCCGAATAATAATTTGACTTCAATTATTGGAATTCACCAAATATTTCAGTATATTTTCCCAGTGGTGTGCAGTCTAGAAGGTGTAGGTTTGCTGCATGGTTTCATTTCCTTTCCCTTTAGAAAATTTAACCCACCAATCAGATGCATGGACAGACATGTAACCTAGCAACCCAACAAAATGCTCATCACTGAATGAATATGACATGAAAGTGCAAAGTACTTGAATTG
>CAUJGJ010000434.1:909116-924116 GCA_963170055.1 Halisarca cf. caerulea
TGTTTCATGTCCTTATACTTGGACTGTCCGAGATCTCCTATCTTTGCTGTACCGTCTTCAGCTAACAAGATGTTCTTGTCATTGAGGTCTCGATGAGCAAGAGGTGGGGACAAATGGTGGAGGTACTGCAAGCCAAGAGCGATTTGAAGGCAAATTTGAAACTGTTTGGCAACTTTCAAAGTTCCTTTACTCGTGCTTAGCAAGCTCCTGAGATCAATCGCCATCAATTCCATAACGAGAACAGGCTCTCCAGTATCTTTGTCAAAAAAGGCGCCAAGTGATTCCACGACATATGCATGACGTACTCGCGCCAACATGTCAGCTTCTTTTTTGAACTCTATCAACATTGTCCTCATTTCATCTTGACCCAAGGCTCCTTCAAATAAAAGTTGGTGAAGCTTCTTGACAGCCACAGGGCGGTCCCCAAACTGTCCTTGAAACACGACCCCGTATGCTCCTCGACTAATTTCCTTGTCGAACAGCAAATTGGAAGGTTTAGGAGGAAATAGCTCAAGCAAAAGCGTCTCCTTGTAGGCATTCACAGAGGCAGTCATATTTTGCGGTACGCGTGACCACGCCCCCGATTACGGTAACGCGAAAGATCGGAGTAATAATATTATAATTATAAATTTTCGGATTAGAAATTGCATAAAGATTCCGTCAAACATTATTAAATTGTTTAATGAATGCATACAGGATGTACATTGTACTACCTGCGGATTAATGAACAATTAAACTTGGAAAAGTTAGTGGGACAGGTGCAAATAATGTTCACAAAGCCTTTGAATACTTAAAATCAGTAGCAAAGACACTGTCCATGACATACTCCGAATAGTCTCCATCAACTAGTCCTTCACTTCTCCTTGATAGCCAGGTGTTTGTGGACGTCAGCATTGGCTCTTGTGGTGAACTTCAGGTTTGGGGTCCTCCAAGATCACTGGAATTGGAGAATGCTTTGGAAGGACAAGCTGTCTCTTCTCCTCGTCTATCTTATATAGTTCCCTTGTTGAAGAACTGACCTGAAAGTCAATACACTCCATGGTGTCACAAGATGTGTGGTAGATATTTGGTGTACGAGCAGACACTTACCGAGAATGCCATGAGAGGAATGATTGAAGCTGCTCACATCGGACTAAACTACATCCAGATTGTCGCGATTGAAGAACATTGTTAACTTTAGCTCATCTCCAATTGACACATGCACCTGTATATACACCTGCTTTATAATAACAATACATGTATTACATTTGAACATATAATACTCACAGGAGAGCCTCAGTTGTGTGCATGCAACTTTCCCAGAGTACTAGTGAACCTCCAACTGCGCTCCCTTCAGAGCAACACTGCATGGACACCCTCTTTGCATCCAGTACACCATATCCTGACACATAGATGGACTTGTCCTTGAAGTTGAAGTGGATCTTCAGAACTGAGCGAGACTTTGTGTGGTAGAGCACTCCTGCATGCATGGGAAGATTAAATGAGGTAGTTTGATATATACAGTACGGGTTAATGTCAGAATGCACGGTCATGTATGCAGTCAAAGATAGTGTCAACCACTGTGACAATGCAAGGCATAACACGCAATTCGAAGTAAGTTCAATCAAGGTCCTGTTCTGAACTTACCCTAGTGTATATGTGTACACAGTCATACTGATCTCTCCAATGACAGTGGTCCAGTCTTGCAGTCTTGCAGTCCTGTTGGAACGTCAATGAGGACAGCATTGATGGCTATGAATTTACTGGTGACAAGGTTGAAGGCCAATCTTGGTTCTCCTTGCAGTGAAAAACACAAGTTGGAGTTGTCAGGAAGGTTGACAAGGAAGTGAGGATCTCCTCCAGCACCGGCCGTTTGAAACCATAGATATTCTATACTATGTAGTATAGAATAGCTATGGTGAAACTGAATCAAGGCACAACCGAAAGTAAAAGGAATTGAAGGAATGATGCCTGCTGTGAGTACTTCAGGTTGAGTGCATGTGGGCATGTGTGCATGTATGCATGACATTGTGTGCATGTGGACATGTGTGCATGCGTGCATGTGAGCATGTATGCATGTGTGCGTATGTACATGTGTGCATGTGTGCATGTGTGCATGTGAGCATGTGTCCATGTGTGTGTATGTGCATGCGTGCATGTGTGCATGTGTGCATGTGAGCATGTGTGCATGTGTGCGTGTGTACATGCATGCATGTGTGCATGTGTGCAGGTGTGCAGGTGTGCGTGCGTGCATGTGTGTACGTTGCTGCATGCAATAATTAAGATGCACGCACGTTACCAGCCTGCATGCATGCGCTAGCTAGTAGTCTATGTACAACCAAACAAGTTATTTGGAGTTAAACTGCAATGGGGATTTCGTAACACAGGGCAAAACAATATACATTGTGCTATCCTTGACACTTGCATGGCACCAATCAGATCTTGCTCAGAATTGATACCATAGTAACAGTTGGAAGAGGAGAGAGTTCATTCACCTCAGTGGCTGAACACCACTCACAAATATTATAATATTATACTATTGTAATATGTAACAGCAAACTGTAAACAATGTTGTGTACTATAGCTACTAGTTGCCATGCTTGGTATACTGGAGACCTGCTTCATCTTGAATACTATTCAATGCAGGATACACAAGTTTGTAGAGGTTGCAGACAGGAGGTTATGAGAGCTTATAGCCTATCAGTCATACATGTGAGCAGTTGGCCATTTTATCACAATACTTGTACATTGTATATACATGATGTGTGTGTGTGTGTGTGTGTGTGTGTGTGTGTGTGTGTGTGTGTGTGTGTGTGTGTGTGTGTGTGTGTGTGCATGCGTGTGTGCATGCGTGTGTGCATGTGTGTGTGAGTGCGTGCGTGCGTGTGCGTGTGTGTGTGTGTGTGTGCGTGTGCGTGTGCATTTGCATATATCATTATTATGCATGTACACGCATGTGCGTGTGTGTGTGTGTGTGTGCGTGTGCGTGTGCATTTGCATATATCATTATTATGCATGTACACGCATGTGCGTGCTTGTGATACATATTATATGTATATATATATATATATATATATATATATATATATATATATAAGTATTATAAATTGCTTCTTTCACTCCACTATAATAATATTCCATGGCATTGACCCTAATTGACCTTAGCCCAGTACATGCATGCATGCATGCAATCATATTATATAATAATATGTCATTGAGTGGTTGTTTGAAAATTGTAACCTTGAGCGTATTGGACATTTTATGATGTGATCGCAACATTGTATTTTATGTTATTCCTGTTTACATTGGTATTTTGATGCCCTTTTGGATGTTATTGTTAGCTGATCAGAAGTGGACTCATTGCCATATATGTTGCAATTGGTTGCTAGGTTGTAAACCTTGTAATCTGATTGGTGGTTTGCTCATATGCCGCAATTGGTTGCTAGGTTGTAAATCTTGTAATCTGATTGGTGATTTGCTTTTCATCAGGGGAACGAGAATGTTTAAACTGGCACAGAAAAAAAGGTCCAAAATGGATGCCATGCATGCATGGAGGACTTTTAATGAAAATACAAAACTATGGTTATTATTGTTAAGTGAATTTCAATGCGATTAATATATGATCTGCAGCTTCCACTGTGGATCTTGATCATAAGGCCTAGGAGCTTTCATTAATTTTTAACCTGTATGACAAACATTTTATGTGGTTGCTAGGTTACAACACGTCTTGCAATCTGATTGGTCTGTTGCAATTTGGTATGGAAGAATTAAGAAAATGCTTTAAATGTTTACAGCCATGCATCAAACATCTGCATGTCTTCCTAGATGGTTTGGTGTTGAAGTGATCAAGGGAGCTGGTCAACTGGAAATTAGCAGCATATCAATGTCAGTGTTAGAAATAATGGGCAGCATTCAGACATTGTCCGACCATTTTGGTATTTTGTCCGACCCAAAAAAGTTTGGGTCAGACATTTGGCTGAGCACTAACCAAACAAATGTTCACTTCATGCGTGCAGACCGTGATGTTAGTATATATGTTAAAGTTAACTAACATGCAGCTGTAAGGATAAAAGTGATGCAACTCTGCACTATGCATATTTACTGTAGCATATGTGTATCTTTTCCATAAATTGTCCGAGCAAAATTGAATTTGTCCGATCCAAAATGATAGTGCTAGGACGTTTGTCCAAACACTATCTATTCCTTATTTCTAACACTGCAATGTCGACCACATATAGCTGAGTATGTATTTCTCACTGCTGGACTCAGCAATCATGCGCATGCACGTGTCTGCAGGAAAGGAACGCTATAGCTCCTCTTTCAACAAACCTGTAACTTGAACTTGACGTGGCGTTTATACGTACAAAACATCACGTGTGTGCTAAAAGCTGATTATTTTCCGGACAAGAAACCCGAAAACGTCGGTGCATTGTGTATAGTTGTATCATAGTTGAGGGCACGGGCGTGCGCTCACGTGATGCACGCTTCAAGTATAATAATATCCGCGCGTGAAGAAATTGGCAGCCATTAGCTTGTCCGGCAACCTTGATAGTCTAAGAGTGCTTCGTTCATGAGGTAGGTTAATATATTCTAGACTAGTTACAACTTGATCATGATCTTACAATGATCATAGCCCTGCGCTTTTTCTTCTTCTCCCTTTAGGATCTTTGTTTGCCGGCTTGACAAAATGATCCACTTGCTTCTTCTTTTATCCTTTAAATTGATAGCTCTTTCGCTTAGTGCCTCTTTTCTCTCCACGGAGTTGTCGTGTCCCGAAGGAGGCTACATCACCAGAGAGAAGTACTGTGAGAAAACCCCGGGATGTGAGAACGGAGAAGACAGCGACACCATCTACCCACGTGGACCCTGCATTAGTGAGGGACAAAAAAACATTCCAGTACGTGACGATCAGCATTTTACTATATTACAACTATTCTCAATCATTTTACAGAAGTTGGAGACGATCCTTTGGGTTTTCATTTCTCCTGCGATAGCAACAAAGGAGAGGTCGTTCCGCTGAAGGCTATGTGTAACGGAAGCGTAGAATGTACCAACGGCAAAGACGAGACCCACGCGTTTTGTCATCGTAAAGTCGATCGAGAGAAGAGAGGTACATAATTATATACAGTGGTTTGTCTCATCCCTATTTCTTATTGCGGGCGCATGCAACATGGCAGTACAGCCCTAAGGATGAGGATATGTCGGTATAGTAGGAGATGTACACATATGGGTTCTTAGATTGGACGCTGAGTCGATTGTCAGATTCTATGATGTGTTGTAGCTTGTCTGCACCCATACCAAAACTTGGCACCCTCTGCGCTTGAAAAATAATCTTAAATTCTGTTGCTTATAAGCAACCGCAGAGCTATTATCTTAGACTAGTAGCATGAGTGTTGGGCAGTGCCAACCTTTAAAGAGGATCCTTAAAAGTATCCTTTCCGACTCCATTCCACTGACAGTAACTTTTAATGGTAGTACCTCTACTTATTGCCACAGATGTTTGTGTCTAGTGGAGGATACTATATATAGCATAAAATAGAAATGAAGGTTTAACTTAGTTTCGTCAGACTAAAAGATTAGTGTACTAATGAATCTGTTGTGGACACAGAGCACATAGTCTAGTTCTGGATCTTTCAGAATGAATGAAGATTCAAAATAATATTAATTTTAATCATACTAGTCAGCACATTATACCTCCCTCCAGCTGTTTGCACAACTGAATGTGACCCAGATGGTGGTGAATGCACAAGAAGAAACACTTGCTCCTGTTGCGAGGGTTATTCACATCAGTATTGTCAAGCAAAATGTAACCCTGACGAGTTTGGTCCACATTGTACCTGTGGACAAGGATGGACGGGAATTCTTTGCCGTTTGTGCTGCCTTGAGAAATATACAGCAAACATATTAGCTACTTTTCACACAAGCTTACATCCAGAGGCTGCATTCATTTGCCTACACTTGCAGCAGATGTTTGTGTAGCTATATTCCTAGACTAAGATTACGTAGTTGTTAGGTTGATTTTGTAGTCATAGGTGTGTCGTATTGTGTATAAACTCGCGTGATGTATATAGGTGTGAACACGTGTGCAGTATATAGAGTTATTGGGGCATGAAAGCACGTATTCAGTTGCTGCTGTTGGCCTTCAAGGCCTTTTGAGTACTTATTCCTAAATGCCACGCTTAGAACACTTGTCAAGAACGTAAGAGATTGTATTAAATTTATTACTTAAACTAAATTCTTAGCTTTGTTTCTTGAATCACTAAACTGCTCGGCAATTGTTTAATCCATCCTTCCAGCTGTGTGCAGCCCTGGATGTCAAAATGGTGGTACTTGTACAAACCCTAACACATGTGAATGTGCTTCTGGTTGGAGTGGAAATCAATGCCAAACACGTAATACTCTCATGATTTTGTGTGTATTCATTCTTTTTGCAAAATAGATGACATTGTACGTACGTATATCTCTTCTCCTGCTCAATCCAGCTGTATGCAGTCCTGGATGTGAGAACGGTGGCACATGTACAGGGCCTAACACATGTCAGTGTTCTTCTGGTTGGAGTGGAGATCAATGTCAAACACGTAACTCTCATTGATTTTCTGTTTCCCATTAATTTGCAAAGAAATACCTCTGTCTTCCTCTCCTTCCAGCTGTGTGCAGCCCTAGATGTCAAAATGGTGGCACCTGTACAGACCCTAACACATGTGAATGTGCTTCTGGTTGGAGTGGAGATCAATGTCAAACACGTAAAACTCTCATGATTTTGTGTGTTTGACTTCTTTTTGCAAAATATAAGTACGTATATCTCTTCTCCTGCTCAATCCAGCTGTGTGCAGCCCTGGATGTGAGAACAGTGGCACATGTACAGATCCTAACACATGTGAATGTGCTTATGGTTGGAGTGGGGATCAATGTCAAACACGTAACTCTCATTGATTTTCTGTTTTCCATTAATTTGCAAAGAAATACCTCTTTCTTCTCCCTCTCTTTCCAGCTGTGTGCAGACCTGAATGTCGAAATGGTGGTACTTGTAAAGACCCTAACACATGTGAATGTGCTTCTGGTTGGGTTGGGGAGCGCTGTCATGGATGTAAGACTTTAGTACATACTACTCAGATATAATATGTACATCATTTGGGTGTGTATTTGTGGCAATGTATTTTGTATGTTGCTGCATGAAATCCCTCCAGTTGTATGCAGACCTGCTTGTCGAAACCACGGTACCTGTACAGGTCCTAACAGGTGCAGGTGTGCTCGTGGTTGGAGCGGAGATCATTGTCAAACACATAAGATCTCAATTGCACATGTTCTAGATCTCTATATAACTGACCCCTGCATCTGCACACAGTCAATGTATACTGATATTCATCTCATGCAGATGTGTGTAAACCAGCGTGTGAAAATGGTGGCACTTGCAAAGGCCTTAACAGATGTCAGTGTCCTGATAGTTGGAGTGGAGGTTACTGTCAAATAGAAGTACAAGGTAGAATTTATAGCCATCATTGTCACCTTTTATGAATGTTGAGCAGATGAATGTTCCCATTTCAAGTTCAAACTCAGCAGTATCTTCCTACACTTGGCGTTGACGGTTGTATGCATTGGGAAAGAACACAAAGAAGAATGTTATTAGAGTTTTGTGAATTTGACCGATTTTGTTCGTACTGAGACATGGGCTTCTCAGTTTTCTACTTGAGAGTCTTAATCCTAATAAAGGCCAAATATGCATGTATGGTGCTGAGCAGAAAGACAACTGTGCGATCAATCAGCTGCAGATTGCACCTTTCTTTCTATTGCCTTGTCGGCTTCAGACATTTTATACCACTACAAGTTCCATATCAACCCAACTAGCTGATACCACCTCGACTTTATAGCACTGCCTCGCACGAGCACTGCGATTTGCGTACACCTAGTTATTAAACATTTAATCCATCCTTCACGCTGTGTGCAGTCCTGCATGTCATAAGATCGTACTTGTACGGACCCTTACACTTGTGAAATTCAATGTCCTCCTGGTTGGAGTGGAGATCAATGTTAACATTTAAAACTCATGATTATATATCTGTGTGTGCTTCTTAACAAGTCTTTTGCAAAATACAAGTACGTATATCTCTTCTCCTGCTCAATCCAGTTGTGTGCAGCCCTGAATGTCAAAATGGTGGCACATGTACAGACCCTAATACATGTCAATGTGATGCTGGTTGGAGTGGAGATCAATGTCAAACACGTAACTCTCATGATTTTCTGTTTTACTTTATTTGCAAAGAAATACCTTTTTCTTCTCCCACTTCTTCCAGCTGTATGCAGCCCTGGATGTGAGAACGGTGGTACCTGTACAGATCCTAACACTTGTGAATGTGCTTCTGGTTGGAGTGGAGATCATTGTCAAACACGTAACTCTAATGATTTTCTGTCTTCCTTGAAGTTGCAAAGAAATATCTCTATTCCCTCTCCTTCCAGCTGTGTGCAGTCCTGTATGTCAAAATGGTGGCACTTGTACAGACCCTAACACATGTCAATGTTCTTCTGATTGGAGTGGAGATCACTGTCAAACACGTACATCTCATGATTTCATGGGCTTTCTTTTGTAAAACAGTGGCATCTCTAGTTCTTTCTCCTTCCAGCTGTATGCAGCCCTGGATGTCAAAATGGTGGCACCTGTACAGACCCTAACACTTGTGAATGTGTTTCTGGTTGGAGTGGAGATCAATGTCAAACGTGTAAGCAGGGCTGTATTTATGGGAGGGGCGTCCCCCCTTGGCAATTTGCTGCCTCCCTGAACTTGTGTCTCAGCATATACACTAAAGGTTCCTGAAAGGCAAGATATATTGGAAGATGGATGAAAAACAAGCTTTTATGCTATAATTTTGAAAATTTTCTCAAGACCACTGTCACCAATCTTTTAAACCCCCTTGCATTGCTACTGTTAGAATTTTATTCAAGGCATGCAAACATTCTGAACATGATCAAAACAGTCGACAATAAATGCTGTACTACTGTCAGGGATGCCAGGATTTCTTTTGGGTCAGACAAAGCAGGAGTATTTACTCTCTTGCCCCCTTTTGTGAACCATAGATAGGGTGAAACCTCTCTAATCTGACACTTAATGGGACCTGAAAACAGCGTCACATTATAGGAGGCTGTCAGATTGCAGAGTGATTCTTGGCATACTTTAGTATATATGGAGACTGTACCTCACAAAATGGTTGGATGAATCTTAATTGGTTTGTATAGGTGTTGGATTACAGCGGTTTCACTGAACATATATAACTGCAGTGATGTATTCAAAACCTGCTTAAGTGATCTAGAATGGCCTCATGCATACATGGGTATACCACCTTATAAGGCATAAAAAGCAATCATTTTTCTTGGGGACATACCCTATAGACCCCTAGCAGTAATACACACCTTCACAATACCACACACAGCATTGTTAACTATAATATCCCCCCCCCCCCCCCACCACCACCACCACCACCACCCCCACCTGTGTTAGTACACCTATACACTTCTGTATAGTGTTCCCCCCCCCCCCCCCCCCCCCACCATTAAGATTTTGTGAAGCTAAATTTGCCCTCCTTCCCTAAAGATTTTGGGAAGCTAAATTTGCCCCCCTCCCCCCCCCCCCCCACCCCTAATCCTGTATGCAGACCTGGTGTAAGTCTTTTGTGTCAACGAATTCGAACTGCAACAATTTGTTACGAAATCTTCCTTCATCCTCATATGCAGTCGTATGCAGCCCAGCCTGTATGTATGGAGAAGAATGTATTGGACCAAACACTTGTGAATGTGAGATATATACATGTGTACCAAATGCTCAGTTTTCTGAAATTGCTTCAAAATTGCTCAAAGTTATGTACTACAAGTAATTCTGTGCATAGTTTCACATGGTGCTGGAGGAGATCCTCACTTCCTTGTCAACCTCCCTGACAACTCCAACTTGTGTTTCTCACTCCAAGGAGAACCAGGATTTGCCTTCAACCTTGTCACCAGTAAATTCATAGTCATCAATGCTGTCTTCATCAATGCTCCACCAAGACTGCAAGACTGGACCACTGTCATCGGAGAGATCGGTATACGTGACTGCTGCTTTGTATAGATGTATGTGATGCTAATACAGATATTAATTGTTCCTCTATTCCAGGAGTGCTTTACCGCACAAAGTCTCACTCAGTTCTGAAGATCCACTTCAACTTCAAGGACAAGTCCATCTATGTGTCGGGATATGGTGTACTGGATGCAAAGAGGGTGTCCAGAGTTGTTCTGAAGGGAGAGCAGTTGGAGGTTCACTCTAGTAACATTACACATACCTGGGCATCCACTGTGAGCATGAAAAAGCAAGATCAATGTGCATGTGAATTTAAATATATTGCAAGCAGTACTATTGCAGAATATGCCTGTGTATGCTGATTAATAGGTGTTTGTGTCAATTGGAGATGAGCTGAAGTTTAATGTGTTCTTCAATCACGACAATCTGGATATAGTGTGGTCCGATGTGAGCAGCTTCAATCATTCCTCTCATGGCATTCTCGGTAAGTGTCTGCTTGTACACCAAACATCTACCTCACATCTTGTGACACCATGGAGTGTACTGACTTTCAGGTCAGTTCTTCAACAAGGGAACTAAGGTAGACAAGGAGAAGGGACAGCTTGTCCTTCCAAAGTGTTCTCCAATTCCAGTCATCTTGGAGGACCCCAAACCTGAGGTTCACCACAAGAGCCAATGCTGGCGTCCACAGACACCTGGCTATCAAGGAGAAGGACTACTTGAGGGAGATTACTTGGAGTATTTCGTGGACAGTGTCTTTGCTACTGATTTCAAGTACTCAATGACTTCTTTTTGAACTCAAACTAAGTCTAGCATTTATTTGCATCAACTTTACAAGTTTAAGTTCTTTTAAATTGTTGATGCATACATCAATGAAAATTGATACTGTATGCATGCTGTAGCTTTCACATATAATTTTAGTACAGCATTGTAACCAACAAAGTATTATTATGCAAATAAATTATGCAAATAAATCATTTGAAACTCGTGTGACTCCTGCAGTTATTGCAATAGAATGAATAAGGCATGCATGAACTGTATCTATGCTGACAAACACAAGCACATATCACATTATGTGCATATACAGTACATGCACACACACACACACACACACATATACACACATGTACACACACGCGCACACCCACACATACACACACACACGCACACACACACAAATGCACTTGTTTGTTGATTTGTGTCCCTGGAACTGTACACAAGTGTACACACACACACACACACACACACACACACACACACACACACACACACACACACACACTTGTACTTGTAATACCACTGCCAGCTCACTGGCTATGTGGACCCCATTTAGGGGGTTGAGCCATCAGGAAACACCAAGACCAATGGTTCTGCTGGCAACAGCCCCACTGATCCCAGCCCCACGATGACCCCCTAAGTGCAGAGTGGGGATACTCATCTGTGGGCTTGCAAGACCCACAAGATGAGGAGAAGTGGGGTACAGCCCTGCATGATTGATGGCATCGATATATCCATCCCGAGCTCTGAGCTGCATGATTCCCCACCTCCAGCTTGGTGACTTTCAGGATGACAGTATATGGCAATACCAGTCACTTGACTGGAATAACACTAACACCTGATGATAAAAGTACCCAAGAGTATTCTGTTTCCAGTGGCGTATATGGCTCTCAAGTACATTAAACTTGGAGTCCTGAAAAACCAAAACTTTTGCACTTCAGGATGCCCAATCTGCTGGGTACAGTCAGGAACCTTTAGCACTACTAATTAGGCTCCCAGACCAACTAGACAACACACACACACACACACACACACACACACACACACACACACACACACACACACACATTATGTATGCATGCACACACACCTATGTACACATATGCACACATGCACATACATGGCTGTTTAAAATGTATTAATTTTGTTTGTTGATTTGTGTCCCTGGAACAGTACAGAAGTGTACACTACCTCTACATAATCCAATTTACAGTGGGACCTGTGACAGGTCCCACTGTAAATTGGATTATGTAGAGGTATCTAACCTATATAGCACTTGAGCCAGCATCCGCCTAGACTGGCCGAAATTCTCTGTCATCCGCCATTAATTTTGCCATACCAACTAACCTCTGTAATCCAGCAATCTGTTAATCCTGCCCCTCCGCTATTTTACATTACTGCATATATAGGCACTAGATTATTCAGGTTCTGCTGTTCATATTATGCACAGTCATACTGCATGTATATACGTCAACTGACTGCATAGCATCTGCACACAATAATGATAGTGATTTGTTCATTTATATAAACTATTTGCCTTGAGGCCTATTGTACAAACAAGTGTCAGTGGAGATTCCTATATACTGGCTGTATGTATGGGATCACATGACTAATGTTAGTGCTGAACCACATACAGTCACCTGACATAACAGACCAGCTCACCTCTCCCAGGCTCAGAAAGCTGAGAAGGTGCATGGAATGCTGGATGAGTGCATATATGGAAATGTGACCGTATATGGCGTAGAAATACTATACTTATTGCAGTAGTTCGTTTGCACATTACAGGGTCACAGAGCTAGTGGGTAAGATCACCCTTACCGCTCGTATACCTTGAACACAAGGTGTTATCCTGACCATCTCCTCTTGGATTGTTCTAAAATTTGATGAATTTTCACTGGAATTATTATGGCAAATGAATCAATGATGCTATAAACTAGGTGAGACTTCTTTGTTTTCTGTTATACTGCAGCTATTACAGGTTCCACTTTCACTGGCTGCAATATTAGGGGGCAAACAAATAAGCCACTGTGACTGTGGTGTGTGGTGCATGTCCAATTGACCATCAACTGCCTCCAAGTATTCTCTTGCCTTGCAAGGCATGCATGCAGCCTGGATACATGCATGTGCATTATAATTATCCTATGTAGGTATACAACGCACACGTACTCATGTGCGCATGCGTGCACACGCACACACACACACACACACACACATACACACACACACACACACCACACGCACGCACGCATGAACACACACACACACACATCACAACAGGATTGTTCTAACATACTTGACCTTTATTAGTCATAACCTTTGCTCTCATAAACCTCCTGCCTATAGAACCATACACATAACCTCTACACATAGTGTATCCATGTCAATTATGTATGATATGAATTGTCTCCATATAATACATCCAAGATGCATGGCAATGAATAGTAGACGACAGTGTTTACAGTTTGCTGTAACTACTTCTTGTGAGTGTTGTTCAGCCGCTGAGGTCAGCGAACCCTCTCCTCTTCCTGTTGTTGCTATGACAACAATTCTGAGCGAGTTCTGATTGGTGGCAGCGGCCTTGCAAGTTAAGTGTCGAGTACAGCAATATATATGGTTGCCCAGTGTGCAAAATCCCGCTCTGCATGAGTACAAAATAGAAATTTTTTGTTAGCTGTGTACTGATATTGCTGCTTTTTCAAGTCGAACTCGGACGACTGACTGCGATAGTACAAGGGTGTCTTAGAGCTTCTTTTAACCTGCGTAATATCTCAGTCAGAAGTTGGCTTATAATACTACGATAGTATAGCGCCAATAGTAATTTACCCATTGACACCCACCCTCACCCACCCGCACAGATATCGACACACACGCACACACACACACACACACACACACACACACACACACACACACACACACAAACACACACACTATGCATGATTGCAAGCAAACCTATGTACACACATATTCACACATGCACACACATGTCTAATCTCAATGCATTTGTTTGTTGATTTGTGTCCCTGGAACAGTACAGAAGTGTATACACCACTTCTGCATAAATCAAGCATACAGTGGAACCTGTCTAGCTCAGCACTTGAGCCAGCATCCGCGTAAACTGGCCGAGATTCTCTGGCACCAACCATTAATCCTGCCATACAAAGTGACGTATGGTGTATAATCCAGCAATCTGCTAATCCAGCCCCTCGGCTGTTTTACATTCCACGATGTATGGGCAGTGGATTGTACAGGGTCTGCTGTTTATATGCACAGCCATACTGCATGTATGACAGCTGACTGCATAACATGTACACAATAATACTATATAATATAGTGATTTATTCAGTAATTGTTTTCTAAACTGTTTACCTATAGGCCTATTGTACAAACAAGTGTCAGTGGAGATTACTACTATTAATAGATACATGGGATCACATGAGTAAGCATGGGATCACATGACTAAGCATGGGATCACATGATTAAGGATTAGATCACAAACTAATGTTAGCGCTGAACCACAGTCACCTGACATAACAGGCCAGCTCACCTCTCCCAGGCTCAGAAAGCTTGGAAGGTGCATGGAATGCTGGATGAGTGCATATATATAATATTATGGAAATGTGGCTGTATAGGGCAGAGAAATATACTTTGTGTGGTTTATCTTGCACTATATCATAGGAACACGGAGTGGGTAAGTTCACTCTTACCACCTGTACCTTGAACACAGGTGTTATCCTGACCCTCTCCTCTTGGATTGTTCTAAGAAGTATTAATTATGGTGAATTTTCACTGGAATTATTATGGCCAATGAATCAATGATGCTATATACTAGGTGAGACTTCTTTATTTTCTGTTATACTGCAGCTGAATATTATAGGCTGCAATTTTAGGGGGCAAACAAATAAGCCACTGTGACTGTGGTGTGTGGTGCATGTTCCAATTAACCGTCAACTGCCTCCAAGTATTCTCTTGCCTTGTAGTTAACCTTGCAAGGCATGCATGCAGTGAACAAGCCTTCATACATGTGTATATGATAATCCTATGTAGGTGTGCAACGTACACACAAGCACGCACACGCATGCACACACAAGCACACACAAGCACACACACACACACACACACACACACACAACACACGCACGCATGCACTCATGTTTGCATGCATGCACACACATACACACACACACACACACACACACACA
>CAUJGJ010000434.1:926616-931616 GCA_963170055.1 Halisarca cf. caerulea
TATAAAATTATGATCACTATATTAATTATATCAGGAATTCACAACAATCAAGTTATATAATATATGGGGCAGATATTGGCTGGGTCATGCACATGTACCAATAATAATATTATCTTCACGCAAATTTCACATATGAACATAAGTTTAATGCATTTGGATTATTGACTTGCATTCATGAAAAAAGTACTCTTCATAATAATTATTCATTAAATTATATTATGACATGAAAACGGATGGAGTATATAGTTTTGTCATGATGAGTGGAAAGCCATGCACATTATTAATACTTGTAAATGATGACTTAATTGCCGCTATCATGCACATTGCATTGACACAATGTCATTATAATTATTAATATGAATCCAATTCAAAGAAATGAAACTTGAAAAGTTGCACAGTATACATGTTAATACATTCATGACATTGTTCCAATTTTACAAAGAAGTCATTGAGTACTTGAAATCAGTAGCAAAGACACTGTCCATGACATACTCCGAATAGTCTCCCTCAAGTAGTCCTTCTCCTTGATAGCCAGGTGTCTGTGGACGCCAGCATTGGCTCTTGTGGTGAACTTCAGGTTTGGGGTCCTCCAAGATGACTGGAATTGGAGAACGCTCTGGAAGGACAAGATGTCTCTTCTCCTTGTCTATCTTAGTTCCCTTGTTGAAGAACTGACCTGAAAGTCAGTACACTCCATGGTGTCACAAGATGTGAGGTAGATGTTTGGTGTACGAGCAGACACTTACCGAGAATGCCATGAGAGGAATGATTGAAGCTGCTCACATCGGACCACACTATATCCAGATTGTCGTGATTGAAGAACACCTTAAACTTCAGCTCATCTCCAATTGACACAAACACCTACAAATCAGTAAACACATGCGGACAGGCATGCTCTGCAATAGTATTGTTGCTATATCTCAATTTATTCACAGTCACACGCATCTTGCATTTCCATGCATACTCACAGTGGATGCCCAGGTATGAGTAATGTTACTAGAGCGAACTTCCAACTGCTCTCCCTTCAGAACGACACTGGACACCCTCTTAGCATCCAGTACACCATATCCAGACACATAGATGGACTTGTCCTTGAAGTTGAAGTGGATTTTCAGAACTGAGCGAGACATTGTGCGGTAAAGCACTCCTGCATGCATGGGAAATATTAAGTGAGGTAATTTAGGATAATTCATGAAGAATACACAGTTGATAGAACATGCACATGTGAAAGGCGGTATCAGCCACAAGGCCCCATACGTACACTATATGAAGAAGTTCCTAGTATATCCTAATTACCCTGGTGTATGTATATATCATTATATTTAAAGCACCTATAGGCCGAATTCTCATTTGCAGTTTACTGACATGCGCTGTGGCTAACAGCGGACAACTGTTCACGACCGTCCACTGTAGCCTCTGGAAATATGTATATAGAGACGCTTTCACCACTAGTTATACAGTGAAACATTTAATAGCATAGGAATATTGTGGATAAAGGAATAGGGTTTCCAGGATTATTGTATATTATATGAAGCCAATACATCTCATTTTGGATAATCATTATGAAATATTTAGTATATATTATGTAGGACTACTTCTTGCCGATCTGCATGCATGAGGGGTACACTATTAAGAGTGTTCCTCTGCATACAATAATACATACCAATTTCTCCAATGACAGTGGTCCAGTCTTGCAGTCTTGGTGGAGCATCGATGAAGACAGCATTGATGACTATGATCTCACTGGTGACAAGGTTGAAGGCAAATCCCGGTTCTCCTTGCAGTGAGAAACACAAGTTGGAGTTGTCACGAAGGTTGACAAGAAAGTGAGGATCTCCTCCAGCACCATTTGAAACTGAATCAAGAGAAAACAAAATAATAAAGATTGGCAGTAATGGTCGTCGTGGGTAAATTCAGGATATATATGGAGTACCTGTGTGCATGTGTGGTTGCATGCACAGAATATGCATGAATGTTGTCTGCATGCATGCATGCATGCATACGAGTGGTAATGTACACGTGGCATAAACTTCATCTTACGTGTTTCACAATGATCTCCAGTCCAACCAGCATCACATTCACATGTATTAGGGTCTGTACAAGAACCACCATTTTGACATACAGGACTGCATACAGCTGGAAGGAGAGGGAGGAAGAACTAGAGATACCTCAGCTTTGTAGAAGGAAGCACAAATCAAGTGAGATTTTTTTTACGTGTTTGACAATGATCTCCACCCCAACCAGAAACACATTCACATGAGTTAGGGTCTGCACATGTACCACCATTTTGACATTCAGAGCTGCACACAGCTGTAAGGGGAGGGCAGTAGGTGCTATTATGATTATTGATATATCAATTGATTGAATATAACTTAAAGCATTACTGAACACATCTCAAGTTACCTTCTTCACACATCGTCCCTGTCCATCCAGTTCTACATAAACATATTCTTGAGGCATGATCAGCAGCAGGTATGACACATGTCCCACCATTCAAGCAAGGACTGTTACAACTATCCATATTAAGACGCACTTCAATCAATAAAGAAAACAATTAAATCATTAATAATAGTATGTACAGTAGAACCTCACTAGTAAGAACACTGTTAAATGAGTAATACATGGTTAATAGGAAGTACAAGTATATAATACCCCAGCTTAGAACCCATAATACTAATCTATGTGGTTATATATAGCAAGTACTACTGATAGTGAGTAGCTATTTGGAGGGTCGATCCCCAGGTGTACTCACTAACAAGGTTTGACTGTATATATATATATATATTATGCATGCACACACATGCAGCCATGCATGTATGTTCAATGATCATACAATATTCGCAGTTGTCTCCAAAAGCCTCTGGATTATCGCAGGTGCACTGTCCATTTATGCAATCATAAAACGCTTCACAACCTGGTTCACAGTCAGGTGGGGCTGTAGAATATATATAAATATATATTATATATAGTACAGAGCACAATATAATATTGCAGTTGTATACTGCATAGATAATAATTATGTATAATTTACAGACTCAAGCCTCTCTATAACGAACCACCTCATAACTGTTGAAACAAATAATGCACACACACATGCACGCATGCATACCCACCCACACATTGAGAGTTGATGCAAGGACAGTCCAGTTTAGGGATATTTAACATAAACATAATAAGAATCTACATAATATTATTAATAATATCATTCTTGCAAATTTCAAGATACTGTAGCAATACTTACCAACGTCACAAACTCCTGATGAAAATCCATTAGAGCAAGTGCAGACACCTTCTTCACATGGACATACTGGTGGGCACACTCCCTCAGTCCCTCTAACACGTTTCTGGGCAACAGTACAAAAGGCATGGGTCTCATCTTTCCCGTTTGCACATTCAACACTTCCGTTACACATGGCTACCAGCGGAACGACTCCTCCTTTGCTACCGCAGGAGAAACGGTAGTCCAAAGGATTGTCTCTTACTTCTGTGGAATGCACGGAGCCCAAATTAAGTGCAACACACAAGAAAATCTGCAATTAAGACTTTGTATTATAGTTACAATCACTATAGACTTGTGCACGTAGCCAAGACTGCGGTGGAACCTCCTTAAAAAGTATGACATCACCATTTTGTTGAATGGGCACATCGTAGTTTGTGCATAAATTTAATTACAAGAAGGTAAATAGCAGTCTGGCTATGCAAGACTAAGTTGTATGTTGCAATCCTGTTATCACCAACCCTTGTCAACAATTGTTAGGGATACACTTTACAACTGAGGCGGCTTGCACGATGTAGTAATTTAAAAGTTAAACTTTCCAGGACAAGTTTGGTAAGAACATCTCCCTTAGCTTTGCCTCAGCTCAGTAAATTTGTACAATTTGCTTAAATTAAATTGCTGAAATTACTTGCTAAATTAATTTTGTACAATTTAGCAAGTAATTTCAGTCCTGGGACAGAGACGTACAGATGGAGGCATTTTCAAGCAGACTGCCATTCAAAATCACGACAGTTGGCAGCTACAGCCATGAATCACCTCATGGTTACAAACACTCACTGATGCAGGGTCCACGTGGGTAGATAGTGTCGTTGTCTTCTCCGTTCGCACATCCCGGGGTTTTCTCACAGTACTTCTCTCTGGTGATGTAGCCTCCTTTGGGACACGCTAGCTTCGCCGTGGGGAGAAACGAGGCGGTAGCTGCACCATCAGAATAAGGAAAGACCGAGAGGGAAATCGCTATGATAACGAGTCCATAAAACATGGTACGCATGGCGGTTGGAATCGTAGTATTATAAGCCAACTTCTGACTGAGATATTACGCAGGTTAAAGCAAGCTCTAAGACACCCTTCACTAGCAGTCAGTCGTCCGAGTTCGACTTGAAAAAGCAGCAATGAGCTAACTGACAAGAAGTCTTGATTTGTACTCATGCAGAGCGGGATTTTGCACACTGGGCAAATTAGTATTGTGCTGTACTCGACACGTAAACTTGCAAGGGCGCTGGCACCAATCAGAACTCGCTCAGAATTGGTGTCATAGCAACAACTGGAAGGGGTTCGCTGACCTCAGCGGCTGAACAACACTCACAGATAGTTGTTCAGTATAGCAAACTGTAAACAGTGTCGTAGACTATTCATTGCCATGCATGTTGGGTATATGGAGGCAATTCATATCATACACAATTAACATAGGATACACTTATGAGTAGAGGTTGTGTGTATGGTTGCAGGCAGCAGGTTTATGAGAGCAAATGCTATGACTAATGAAGGTCAAGTATCTTAGAGCAATCTCCCACAATATGATGTGTGTGTGTTAATGTGTGCGTGTGTGCGTGTGTTGTGTGTGTGTGTGTGTGTGCACGCGCGCACGCGCACGCACGCGCATGAGTGCGTGTGCGTGGCACACCTATATAGGATTATTATAACACACATGTCTCAAGGTTTGTTCACTGCATGCATACCTTGCAAGGCTAACTACAAGGCAACACTTGGACGCAGTTGATGA
>CAUJGJ010000434.1:946616-964116 GCA_963170055.1 Halisarca cf. caerulea
GTTTGCAAAGAGACATCCAAACCTCTGGCCCTATTACAAAATTGCATAATTATTATTGTAATGTCACATAATTAGTGCATGTGTGTGAGTACCCTACACACCGGCCACATTCAAGCATGCTCTCCGTATGTAGCCTTATGTACGTGATGCTATGAAGTGTGTATGCTCCTTAGTCTACAGCTATTCAAAAACTGGAGAAACAAAAAGGAAAAGTCTGGAGGAACAGGACAGAGCTTGAAAGACAGTGTATGGAACTGAAGCAACAGGTGTGTGTGTGTGTGTGTGTGTGTGTGTGTGTGTGTGTGTGTGTGTGTGTGTGTGTGTGTGTGTGTGTGTGTGTGTGTGTGTGTGTGTGTGTGTACCTGTGTACCTGTGTACCTCGGTATATGTGTGTGCATTTGTGTATATGCATGTGTGCTTGTGTGCGTGTGTGTGTGCTAATGCTGACCAGTTGGTGTGAGGGCTGCATGGTTATAAGGGTGCAGACTGAAACTCTCAGCTGCTTACAGGTGAAAAACCATACCTGTCAGCCTCAACCACTGCATGTGGGACTTGACCAAGCTAATTCGCAGGTGTAAAGATTAATTTTAGTCTTTTTTAAGCTCAGAGCTTATCAACTTGTACAAGCCTCAGAGTATTGAAGAAGAACTTTGGTAGTTTTTTTTAGCAGACATGTAAACTTCTTATTGAATGTATAGTTTTGAACATCTCATGCATATGTCTACTTCAAAGCTGCTACTAAGGTTTTCCCTGTCACCACGGGTATTGGAATTTCTCTGGGTGCTGTATGGTGGAACAGCTTCTGGGGTATTATTTCATTAATCATGATAGCGAACCATTTATTAACTTTTCTCTTTTGCGTATTTTTTCATTCCTCTCCAAAGCCAAGATTGGTGAAATCAGCCCAGATAATCAAAACTTCAGGCACAAATATATATATATATATATATATATATATAAACAGGAGCAAAAATTCAATTAAAATATGCAACATGGAAAGTTAAAGTTAGATTGTGTAAATAACTCACAGTTGGTACTATAAAACCATCTTAGCCTTGTACCCTCATGCAGCACACAGCACAAAACTAAACTTCTGAAGAACTTTGAACTTTTGTCGTATGCCACCATGTGAGAGAGCAACAGTGACAACATTAAACGTCACTAAACACGGATTCAATATTCATACATAAATGCCTGAAAAACAGCTCGAATCACAAGATAAATGCCTTAGTAATATTAATATAGGCACCGCAAGATAATGTTTTATCACTATGCAAACATAGGATCGTTATCATAACAAACTGTGGACATGTCCCGCATACGACAGGAAGCATTAAATGTACGTACGTGACTTGGGTATTATTTTTATCAGACTCCTAGCAGGGTGCTGGTCATTGGCTGGTGCCCTAGATGCTATTAGCCCGGATATTGCCGAGTTAAGGGTTGGGAATCAATGCTGCTATGAGTTAGGTGGACACGTAACCTTGTACTCTTTAGCTGCAGCCCAGCCCTACCCATCTCGTGGGGCTTGCAACCTTCACAGATGGGCAACCCCTGATTGCATGAGGGAGCCATCAGGGATGGTGGAGGCACTGGGCACATATCCAGTGGGTCTCTCCCTCAAAGATGTGGGTCAAACAAGGGGGTTACAATAGCCTGCACTGCAGGCTGTGGTATTACATGTTACAAAGTTGCAAGTGTGCTAATGTGCATGTAGACGTGTGTATTATGTGTTTGTGCACATTGACATGTGCATACATATAAATCTTAATAACCATACAGTATTTTGTGGCCCTCTTGACCAAGCACAAAATCAAATCTGTCCCTGTCACCATTGATTGAATTTTCCATCAGATTATAAAAAGTTATGAGAAAAGCAAGAAGTGCTCTTTTTTATGGTCCCCGAGGAAAAGGCAAGAATTCAAAAACTTTACAAAGGAAGTGGCCACCATTCAGCAACAGATCAGCAGACGACGTCGATCATATCTGCAGTGGCCCCCACCCAGCATATGCGATGATAGAACAATGAAAGTCAGGGTTAATTCACTTCCAGCTCGTCCGATTGTCGAGGTTAGTTGAAATGTGGTAAATAATAAAATATGGTATGTGGTGTGCCATTTTTTGGTGTGTTGTCTGAGATGTCTCAAACGCATACATGAGTGCATGTGTGAATGCATGTGCTCATGTGTGAGAGTGCCCATATTTCGTGTATATTATATGTTTACCAGTCATGTACTCACATGTGCAGTATAATAGTATAATATGTGCTTGAATACCTGCATGAGCACAATCTTAATTCTATGAATGTTTGCATGGGATACACACACACACACACACACACACACACACACACACACACACACACACACACACAGAGCAATTGAACCGACTAAATCTTCTACATATGTTCATTGCAGGATGCCTCGCATTATGAACGGGAGACGAACATTGTAGAACTCACAAGAACTGTGTGAGTGAAGTGATTCCTCAAAAAATCCCCTCATCAAATACTCATGAACTAACAAGTGTGTACAATAGCATTGTCATATGCTGTGAATGCCGGGCCCCACCCCCACCCAATCCTGCTACCCCAGTTGTGACACATCTAATCACGTTCCACTTTTAAATTATTTATTATGTCATAGTTTATGTACATGTGTTACTTTTGTTGTAAATTTTCATCCCATTAATATAAAAATCTTTAAAACTATACCGAATTATAATTTCTCACATTTCGTAATACATTATTGCATGATTTAATTATCTGCAATGTTGTATTCTTATTCGTTTTGTATTATATAGTTGTTGTGCAGTTTGTGCAACTTGGAATTCTTTAACAAAAATAATTTTATTCACTGGTACCAAGATGTCTGGACGCTCGCCCATATTTGGTAAATTTATAATCAATTAGTCACCATACGAAATTATTCAACAGTTTTCCCACATGCAGTTCTCCCGCCTATCGTAAGAGCCCAGGGGCGGGATATATCACTTATGCTACAGCGTTCAGCCATTAGCGCATGCGTTATATATATACGTACTTGCCCTCGGGCATTGTGCATATATGAGACACGAACGGCTGATCATGAATGCCTATATAGCAGGCATATGTGATACAATGTGTACATTTGTACGTGTGGTATGTAGCCCCCTTCAACTCCATACGTTACTGCGTGCGCATGCATCACGCAGCCCCTACATCCTGAAATAAAACATGCTACATAATATATTATAGCAATGCGTATACACATCAAAAACACGATCATGTCTCACGTGCACGTTTGCACTGTACAATAGCCCCCCCCCCCCAAAAAAAGAAATTATTCCATATACGAATATATAGAACCCTGAATGTACTACGTAGATACATGCATGCATGTATGTATACTGTGCCTATGCACACACATGTAGACGTGCACGTCTAGTAATTCATATTATTATGATATTATATACATTGAATTATACCTTTTACATACATACCATCCAACACTTGGTGAGGGACATGCAGTCAATACTATAATAGTACTAGTCTTGTACCCTAGACCGCCATGCACCTCCTCTAGCTCACTCTAGCTATTATACTGACGTAGCTTTTAGGGAGAAAGTGACAGTATAGTGGTCTGGGATCCCCAGATCAATGAGGTCCAGTATAGTGGTCTGGGATCCCCGGATCAATGAGGTCCAGTATAGTGGTCTGGGATCTCCGGATCAATGAGGTCCGGTCCAGTATAGTGGTCTGGGATCCCCGGATCAATGAGGTCCAGTATAGTGGTCTGGGATCCCCAGATCAATGAGGTCCAGTTAAGTGATCTGGGATCCCCGGATCAATGAGGTCCAGTATAGTGGTCTGGGATCCCCGGATCAATTAGCTCGAGGTCCAGTATAGTGGTCTAGGATCCCCGGATCAATGAGGTCCAGTGTAGAGGTCTGGGATCCCCGGATCAATGAGGTCCAGTATAGTGGTCTGGGCTACATGTACCAGGCTCGAGTACAGCTATAGAGTTTCAAATGCTGAATCTATAGCAAACACATTGTCCAGGAGCAACGTATTATACACAATAAATTATTACATACCGTAGGATGGGTTCTAATTGCATATTGCAACAACTGTGTTCAATTATCTAAAGGGAATGCACACTAGCTATAGACTGTGTTTATATGATAATTGTGTTTCCTAACATACAACTACATGACAGGACATAGTTGGTTGTAATGCGATATTAATATTTGCGCTCTTGCAATTAGCTGGCAGTCAGCATTCAATGATCTAGCAATTAAAACCCATCCTACGGTAATACATTATGCAAAATTTACACAAAATTTTCCAGTGATAATAATGTATACGTCTCCTTGCTATATTATTATAAATTGCTCTTTGATGAATAATAATTCTTGGTTCTGCGTACAGCAATAATTATTTCTAATCATGAAGTGGATCCAGGGTCCTTTGCACTGCTTGTGAAGACATTTGTGTCAGCCTGTTTTTTCTGTAATGTTCACAAAAAATAATTACAAGAAATATAATTTCAGACATTTATAATTTCATTACATGAACAGTACAAGAGGTCAGATGCAATGACAGAGTAAACTAAAACTTAGTATACATCGGGTACATGCATGGTGTGTACAGACATCAGGTACATGCATGCTGTGTACAGACATCAGGTACATGCATGCTGTGTACAGACATCAGGTACATGTATGATGTGTACAGACATCAGGTACATGGGTGATGTGTACAGACATTGGGTACATCGATGTGTACAGACATCAGGTACATGCGTGGTGCGCATGTGGGACATGTCCAGGATCTGTTATGATAGCGCTTCCCAGTTTGCGTAGCGATAAATTGTAATTTTCGGGTGCTTACAAGTTATTAGTCACGCAGTTATCTCGTGATTCGAACTAATATTCGGGCGTATACGAATGGCAAATCCGCGTTTAGTGACGTTTTCTGTCGTCACGGTTGCTCTGTCACATGCTTGCTTGTGACCTAACTCGATGTTTCTTCTGAATCATAGTTTTCGGCTGGGTGCTACGTGAGGGAACAAGCTGGAGACAGTTTCTTAGTGTCAACTTCGAGCCATCGGAAATATGCAACTTTTCCATGCGGGTGAGGGAGAGATTTTGTTCCTGTCGCAAGTTACAGGAGCTTGAATGTTGGCTTTTGAGGCCCAATGGATCAGATCTCGGCTTTGGAAAGGAACGGTCAACTCACCCGCATGGAAAAGTTAGTAAATGTTTTGTTATAGCGATTTATGTTAAAAAATAGCCATGGAAGCGTTCCGCCAGGTAGCACCCAGAGCGTTTCGCTTTTCAGTAGGGGTTAGGAAAACCTCAGTAGCTTCTTCGCCATAAAAGCAAGCCTTCCAAAAAGGTAATCGTACGAACGTCTACATGTCTGCCTACATCTTGATCCCTTGTTTGACTCTCTGCATCTACTACAAGTTGAGAACAGAAGCTGTAAAAAAGACCGAAATTTTCACACCTCCGAATTAGCGCGGACATGTCCCACATGCGTGTGTACAGACATCAGGTACATGGGTGGTGTGTACAGACATCGGGTACATGGGTGGTGTGTACAGACATCAGGTACATGGGTGGTGTGTACAGACATCGGGTACATGGGTGGTGTGTCAATGCATTTCAAATGCATGCAATTTCCTTAGAAGTGCTGAACTATATGCGTATTATAGTCTGGGATCCTATCCTTTAATTTATGCATAATATAAATTTACATAATGAGAGTATAAACTTTTGGAGGATGAAACTTTTGCAGATTGCCGATTTTCACAGTTTTCGAGGTTTATATTTTCACAGATCCCCCTTTAATTGTACACTCTTTAAGTCTTATATTGATAATTATAAACTTAAGAAACTAGTGATGATGCTAATGTGCTTCTCAGCAACCCCTGTTCTTATGACGGTTGTTTGGTCATACCATGCGCAAGTACTTTACCTAAACTTTTACGGGCTTAAATTTTCATGCTTGGCTTGTAATCTGAGAAATCCATGAAAGTTTCATCCAGTGATAATTTGTATCATCATCATCATCATTTCATTAAAGTGGTAACCCTGTCAGCAAAAGCTGGTTTTAATAGGGTACCATAAGATAAGTATTATATAGATGCAATGAAGATTCATGGATATTTAATCATGCACTCACCCATTTAGATAGCTTGGCACGGAGCTCATCACTCTCTCCAGACTCCCTTCCTAAGTCCCTGAAAAAAGACTGCATGTAGAAAAGGAAAAGATAATAAAGTGCACTATCACAGTCATGTATATTATGTGATTCTTCTACAGTTATGTTAATATTATTAACGTATGATATTGTATATTTTCCTACATGCAGCAGAACCCTTGATAGTAGAAACTCCGAATCAAGGACAACCTCTTTACAAAGGACACAACTTGAGGATTCAAAATGCTCACTCTCTATACTTACTCTAAACCACCCAAATTGGGCAACCTCCTTGCAAAGGACAAACTAGAGACTGTCCAAAAGTGTCCTCTATTTGGACTGAGGTTCCACTACTGTAACAACAGTATCACTGCACACACACACACACCTTGGCGTCTCCTGTTATCGTCATAGATCTCAGTCTCCGTTCCTCCTTTGATGGTCGTTTATGTCCTATTGAATCTGTTCTCAGTCTTGCAATGGGATAATGCGCAGAAGGTAGTTGTGGTTGAGTAGACGGGTTCTGTACAGTCACAATAGTGTGTTCTTCTGTAGCCTTTTTCTGCAGGGACACATACAGAAAAATAGTCAAATGTGGACAGTTGCCGCGCACTGTATCTATAGGCCTCACATTAATCAATACACATTTGTGTACAAAAATATGAACACATCTTCAAAGTAGATTGGTATACGCACCCTTTTCTCTAACTTCTGCCTGAGTTCATCACTTGCACCTCCAAAGTCCTAAAATATTGACAGGTAGGAATGAATTCAATGAGTTTGTTTAGTACAAGCCTTCGAACATCTTGTCTCTATATTGCAATAGTATAATATTATCTAATTATTGCATGCCAGCAATCAATACCTGCATGCCTGGGGATGGCAAATACTGTATAGGTTGGAATACTATTTCACAAAAATTCCCAAACGAGCAATAAGTCTTGTGAAGAACTGAGGGACAACTGCCTATAGAGGCCACTGTAGCCTGTCCCACACATACCACTAGCATACCTCTGTACAAGGACTCCCTGCATACCTGTGTGTGTGTGTGTGTGTGTGTGTATGTGTGTGTGTGTGTGTGTGTGTGTGTGTGTGTGTGTGTGTGTGTGTGTGTGTGTGTGTGTGTGTGTGTGTGTGTGTGTGTGTGTGTGTGTGTGTGTGTGTGTGTGTGTGTGTGTGTGTGTGTGTGTGTGTGTGTGTGTGTGTGTGTGTGTGTGTGTGCGAGTGTGTGTGTGTGCTTGTGTGCATGTATGCACATGTATGTGTACTTGTGTGCGTGTGAGTTTGTACATGTGTGTGGATGTGTGTGTGTGTGTGTGTGTGTGTGTGTGTGTGTGTGTGTTTGTGTGTGTGTGTGTGTGTGTGTGTGTGTGTGTGTGTGTGTGTGTGTGTGTGTGTGTGTGTGTGTGCGAGTGTGCGTGTGTGCTTGTGTGCATGTATGCACATGTATGTGTACTTGTGTGCGTGTGAGTTTGTACATGCGTGTGGATGTGTGTGTGTGTGTGTGTGTGTGTGTGTGTGTGTGTGTGTGTGTGTGTGTGTGTATGTGTGCATGTGCGCACATGTATGAGATAGGCACATCATAATATGCATGTACATACCTATTCAGGTAAGTATTTCACAAATCTGCAGTATATTTGTATTGTACATGTACTAGACTATCACACTCATGCTGGCCATTCACACACAATTTACACGAATACGCAACATATGGCCAGAAATTCACTGCTGCACAACCAACCACAGGTAAGCGTATTATATATACCCTGCTCATCAGATTAGCATGCTCTGAAGCATGATAAAACACTTCCTCACCCAACATTACATCATGCTGCTTTTCTTTTACGATACAGGAGTTGGGGGTACACATATAATGGTACAGTCAAACCTGGTTAGTGAGTACACCTGAGAACCCTCCAAATTGCTACTCACTATCAGTAGTACTTGCTAACCATATAGATTAGTATTGTGGGTTATAAGCTGGGGTATCATATCCTTGTACTTCCTAACCAGGTATTATTCATTAACAGTGTTCTTACTAACGAGGTTCTACTGTATATTGAAAGGCTTAGATCAACTGTATATTGAGGGGCGGATCCAGGGGAGGGTGCATTGGGAGCATGTGAACCCCCTCCTTCCTTGGTGCAGACTGGATAAATTCATATTATCCAGAATTACAGAAAGCTTTCGTAATTCTTTTAAAAGCCATCAAACACAAACAAAACAGAAAAAAGTAGCAAAATGTCCTGTAAATCTGTTTAAAAGGTTAATATTAGGGCTACAGCTACAATTGGTCTCTAAGAATCACAAAAATAAGCCCTTCTCTAAAATTTAGGAGTTGCTGGAGCCATTTTGCTGCGACATCATAACGTTTGCTTTGCACAAAGGTTATGTCACAGAAGGCACCACTCACCGGTGCACCTCTCTCTACAAATCTTTGGATCAACTCCTGATATTTACATTGAAAGGTGAATACCAGATGTACACTTACTGTAAGTACAGTATATACCAAAAGAAAGGAGAAACAGACAAGAGTGTATACTAGGGAAAATGCCTATGGCATTGCTAAAACACATGTAAACACTTATATATATTAGATAGGCACGTACCTTGAACTCTTCTGAGGTGGTCTTTTCTTTCGGTCTCAGGCTATCTTCTTTGTGCGATGCTATGGGCATTTTCTGTGCCCTGTCTGCCTTAGGATCTACAACTTGGGGTCCATCTGGTTGCTTTGACTCCTTCATATGGGACAAACACTGCTGTTCTGCATGGTTGCCACCTTCTTGAAAATAAGATACAGGCTCTGTACGCTTGCCCAGTGGCTCACTGTGGTACCGCATGACAGAGTACTCATTCTGGGGATGCGTAAATTGCATGCATTACAAAGCATATATGCACAAGCAGAGGACTAAGCTCTCCTCTGATTGCATGTACAGAACTTATAACATACATTATTCTGGTGTCCTTTGCCTTGGGCACCCCTCGTATTAACAACCTGTATACATAGTATAATATACAGTAATATTATACAGTAAAATCTCGATAATTAGAACCATGATAATTAGAATATCTGGCATAATTCAAACATTGATGAATGTACGGTTCCTAATGTAGGGAGTACATATGTAGCTGGTTAATTAGAACTTATGAATAATTAGAACTTTTTTACTGGAAAATCAAGGTTCTAATTAAAGAGATTTCACTGTAATATTATTTAGTCTGGCCTGCTACGACTGTCCCACGCCCCCTCCCCGGCACATATGTAGAACGGTCGTAGCAGGCCAGACTAAATAGTATTATGATAATGATCATGTTTCGTATGATATTATGTAAATACATCTATTATACTATTTTGTACAGTCAAATACAGTATTATTATTATTACATATGGGAGTGATGGTATAACTGCTAGTTATGTGACATGTCTGCTTATTTTCTTTCATCATTATTTAACTCTTGCTTAATATATTGATTTCTGATAAATTTGTCTTACTAATGTGAAACATAAAGACCACCTGTCTATAGTGACCACGGTAGGCTGGCTCATTGTCCACTTCAGTGGCACTCAAGCACCTCCATACAAGGACCACCTGTCTACAGAGACCACAATTACTTGAGTGATTTTTTGAATGTTTTCAAAGTATTTCAATTTTTGTATTGTTTGATGGGTGCCTTGCAAAGTACCCTTCATTAAGCTAAAGGCCTTCCTAGTTTAAATAAAATTCATAACCATATAACCAGTACTATAAGGGTGTACATCACCCCATTTCCTCTATATTCATATACACCACACCCACTTCCTGTTCGTAAAACACACCCACTTCCTGTTCGTAAACCACACCCACTTTCTGTTCATATAAAACTACTTAGATTAAGTTCACAATTGTTACTTCCTGTTTGTTTTGCCCTTAATAAGCACACTTACATGCATGGAATTGTAAGAGCTGAAGTAAAGTTAACAGTGAACGTATTATATAAACAACTGCAGTGCGGGAAACTATAATGATAACTTAGAGGATTTTCAATGATGACCGCCACAACATATTGCGCAACGTTTTCCTAAATATAACTGCTTGGATTTGTGGCACTATTTAGTCTAGCGGGTTGGAAAGTGTATGGTGAACTGATAACAATAAAGTATGGTTTCATAATCTAAACATGACCAACTCATGCATGCATAGGGGGTGCAATGCGATGATAGAGAGTTCTTCACAAAAGAAAAAAACAGCTAGTCCTAATGTATGTGGGCCCATGTTCTTTCTGTGTCATCCTTATACCTATATGAATCCCAGCCATGATAAACATTCCCCAACAGCCACAAAGGCACCCTAACAAATCTTAAGTACACATTACCTATTTGCCTGTATGCCTACCTACATAAGTGTGCCATGAAAACACAAGTGTGAACATAATAGGTATATGTACTTGCACGGTGTATACTGGTTGACAGTACTGTAATGTTTATACAAATGCACACATGCATGAATGTGCATACTACGTACAGATGCATGTCTTTGTATCAAACTCGGTCATTGTTTACCTCGCGTCCTGCTGTTTTCAATTTTGTGCCTTCTATTTGAGGATTCTTCACTTCATTCTGTAGGCAACCATTTCTCTGTGTCTCCAGGGGAGTCAGTACATCATCTAAAATCTGTGATAGTCATATAAATAAGTATATACAATGTGACCATTTTTTGTTGATCGAGCGGAAATTCTATTAATAATATATTTAACTGACATATTAGGTAAATTTCATAATGATTGCATCTACCAAAACTTAAGGGAGCACTTTAAAAACAGTAGAACTTATTACTTGTAGTGTGTATACCTCAAGGGAAGACAAATCATTACTTCTTATGGGAGGTACTTACTATCAGGGCAGATTAGTATATACTGTATGTATACATAGGAGGGAACAGTATGAGGAGTACTTACATATATATGTCATTGAGTATAATATGTACATACAAACCAAGGTCCTTATACTAACAAAGTTCCATATAATGGCAGTAGTTTATAGACTACACAAGAGCTGTTGGCAATAGACAAATCATATGACAGTACTTGTATAATAAAGGTAATGAAACTCAGGTTCAGAATTTGCTCCTGGACCACTGAATGAAAGGTAAAGGAGTGTTATAGGATTCCTATAATACCTCTATATATATGTATTATGTGTATATAAAGATATACATGTATTATGTGTATATAAAGCTAATATTATGTGAAACTCCAGATCCATAACATATAGGCAAAACAATACATGCATGCATGCATCGGTGTTATATGCAGCATACACTTGCAGTCCTCTCATTTGCCTCTGTTAACATAGCTTGAATAGCCCTCTCATTCGCTTCTCTTAGCATAGCATTCAGGCGCTCCTTTTGTGCTTGAGTGGCACGAGCATTTTCAAGATAAAATGTTGCCTGAATATCCTCCAGCTGTTGGTGGAAAGAGATTCACATGGTCACGTACACATCTGTGTGCTGCATTGCATGGATGCTATAGCTGGTACAACTACGTATATATCTGCTCACTCTAGCACTGAATTCTTGACATTGTTTCTATATGTGAGGAAAGATATTATATGGATATTAATAAATTATTATACATAAAATTTTATACAATATATAACAAATATATAATTATATATTCATACACAGACGCACACGCACACACAAATCATGTACATTACAGAGCTGTCACCGTGATTTTGTGGATGACTCTACATGCATGCAAGTGTGTTCAGTGGAGTGTGTGTGTGGGTGTATATGAATATACATGCATATAATAGCAATGGCTTAGTACATATGACAGCTAGTGTATTCATGGAGGTAAGGACTAGTGTCCACGAAAAAGTTAACATAATTTTATAGTGTGATGTGTGCATGTATATGCATATGCACAATAGTGGTGTGTGTGTGTGTGTGTGTGTGTGTGTGTGTGTATGTGTGCGTGTGTGTATGTGTGCGTGCGTGTGTGTGTCCGTGCATGTACGTGTGTGTGTGTGTGTGTGTGTGTGTGTGTGTGTGTGTGTGTGTGTGTGTGTGTGTGTCCAGTTGGTGTGAAGGGCCCGGCTGGTTAGTAATCTCTTTTAAGAGCTTAAACCTGTTGACAGTATAGGTGGTGCTTTTGGAAGGATGAAAACTGCACTCAACTGCTTACAGGTGAAATCCTACCTGTCAGCCTCACCCCTGCAGGAAACATGAAATGTGACTTGAGTATTTCTTTATCAGACTCTTAGTAGGGTGCTGGCCATTGCCTGCATGGTGCCCTAGATGCTACTAGCCTGCAAGGACATTACCGAGTTTAGGGTTGGGAATCACTGCTGCTGTGAGTTACGTAGGTGGACACGCCACCACTCTTCAGCTGCCGCCCAGCCCTACCCATCTGGCGCTTGCAACCTCACAGATGGGCAACCCCTGAATGTAAAAGGGGGCCATCGGGGACGGTGGGGGTAGCTGCATGGGCCAATGCATATCCAGTGGGTCTCTCCCTCACTGATGACTGGTGGCTCACCGCCAGTTGGGCCCCTTTGGGCCCAACAAGGGGGCCACAATAGCCCACACAGTGGGCTGTGGTATTACAAAGTTATTACAAGTTACGTGTGTGTGTGTGTGTGTGTGTGTGTGTGTGTGTGTGTGTGTGTGTGTGTGTGTGTGTGTGTGTGTGTGTGTGTGTGTGTGTGTGTGTGTGTGTGTGTGTGTGTGTGTGTGTGTGTGTGTGTGTGTGTGGCATGTACATGTGTGCATATGCATGTATGTGTGCATGTATACATCTGTTTGCATGTAGATGCATTGATTCGGAACTCTAATAGGCTGCACTCAATCCAACCTTGTAAAACTCAAACTCCTCCAGCTGTTGAGACTCATGCTTCCTTTTAGCAGCTGCTTCTCTTCTAAGAACCTGCATTTCCTTGACACACTTTTCCTGGAACATAAGAAAAGTATATGCAAACCAACCTAGTATGTACTTTTACTCAGAATGGTTAAGATTAAACACTTCATCAGTATAGTCATTGATGTCTATACTCATTGCATGATGAGCAAGATTTTAATAGTCTTTATAACATTGCACAGGTATATTTACACTGAAGGAATGCATACTTCAGGGGACCCACAAAATTTGTTCAATCAATGAATCTTAAATGATCGATGTTGCTATAAGCAGTACAGCCATGATAGTCAACAATGTCATACTTTAGCACAATACTAATTCATTGTATCTGCACTTTGTATGCCGACATTTGATGCAGTATTTGAACAAAGAAAGTCCAGTTTATTCAATAGGAGCAGTGTGTGGGCTGATGCAGACAAGATAGTTAAATAATGGTTGCATGGGTCTTGAATAATAAATATACTATAATAGAGACAGGCTGGGCATTATTTGGTTTTAACTATGGCATGTATACACTTAATTAATCCATATCTAACAATTTTGACACATTTGCAAAAACGACCTACTTTGACTGCCTTTGCATACTGCAGTTCAGCATCCTTTGCTTCCACGTTCTTCATGAGATGCTCAACACGTGTTTCTGTACGGCTCTGGGAGGAAAACAGAGCAAGGATAAGCATTATATGCTTGCATGTGCATATATAAGTCTGCATAGTAGCAAATTTAAATGCTTAGACTGTTGCATGTATGTACATGTTTGCATACAGCATTATAAGCACTGTGCAGTATTAACAAACATGCCCAGTGGCATGGTTACATATACAAATTGATTTACCTAAAAGTATACCGTATACATATATACACTATAATTACATGTGGTTTTATATTTGCAGTAGTCACTGATTGGAAGCCCCTGCATAGTTTACACCTACGAAAATATAGATGGGGCTCTTGTACAACGGCAAAACATGGTCGTCTGTGAATATAAAAATGAGGAAATCGCTAAAAGCCTTAATCCACAAAAAATTGAAAGTTTAAACTATATGGTATATTTTCCATGTAGTAACTTAATATACCCTTGTGTCTTCTTCCTACCAGTGCATTTCTGAGATGTTCCAATTCCCTTTCCTTGTCCAATAACTGTTTCTAATTCAAAATAGATAACAATACAACTGTAGTATACTGCAAGTAGGCCAAGCAATTTTAGTGAAATCTCTCTAAGCTGACCACCTTTGGACCAAGACATTTGACCAGATTACAGATCAAGTTGGCCGGAAGATATAGAGTGGTTCATTCCAATATTATGAGTGACTTTTGGAACCAGACAGCACACAGAGGCTCGGATTAGAGGGGCTACACTGTAAATACATGTTTACATTCCACATTGATATGAATAGCATTAATACTGTGTGAGGTATCATAATGGGATCCAATTACATAATAGTAATATTATTTGACACATGTGTACATATCTGAAGGCAAAGATGTGCATGTATGCATGACATTATGTGACTGTGTGTGTGTGTGTGTGTGTGTGTGTGTGTGTGTGTGTGTGTGTGTGTGTGTGTGAGTGTGTGTGTGTGTGTGTGTGTGTGTGTGTGTGTGTGTGTGTGTGTGTGTGTGTGTGTGTGTGTGTGATCGTGTGTGCATGCGTGTGTGCGTGTGTGTGCATGCGTGCGTGTGTGTGTATATGTGTGCATGCAGACATGCATGTGTGTATGTGTTTGTACCTGCGCATACATATCACACATGATTATAACATATCATCATCACTGGTCGTAGCCAAAACGGCCCTTGACCTCATCAATAGTATTAAATCTTATCTTGGCAAAGCAACTACACATGGTAAGAAACAAGTGCACACACAAAGGACACAGTGGCAGGCAAAGGAAACAAGTATATATAGAAAAACAACAATACGTATAATATGTTATATGTACATCTGTGATGTAGAGTATGACAGCATACCTTTAATTCCCTCTTCTCAGCTTGCTCACGTTCTTGTATAGTTTTCATTTGTACTTTAAGGTTTTCAAGATCAGATGAATCATTCTGTGTATGGTAGATTAGTTAGAATGCCAGTAACATTAATATGAATGCATGTGTCAAACACACTATCACACATACACACATATGTATATATATTCAGGGGTGTAGGCAAGTTTTCGTTTTTTTTGGGTGTGTGTGTGCTTTTCAAAGTAAGGTGGATAATGGGTCTATTGCACAACAAAACATGGATGACGGGATTCGCATGTCATGTACTTGTTGCGAATCTCCATGGATTTTTGCCATCAGTTAACATGCTTTAGAAAGCAAATGAATTGATACACCTGAGTAAATCACTTCAAAATTTCCAAACAAGTATGCTGAATTTCCAGGAACTACTGTACCTGACAGTTACTGGCTAAATAAGGGTAGGTTCAGCCAAGAAAAAAAGGTACTATTCTAGCAAAAGGGGGGGGGGTGCGTTGAACGCACCCAACACGCCCCCTTGGCTACAGGCCTTGTATTCCCACCTATTACATGCACACACATGTATACTCACACACACATGGACACACACACAATGACATATCAATTATAGTCTATACAAGAGCAAAACACCATGCATGCAACTTGTACACCAAGATGTGTGACTGCATGGATGCCACTTATAATTATATTGTTTATATACCATGGAAATGACCACCACTCGAAACACACTCATCTAGCATGCTAACATGACTATCATGCATATGCATGACATTTTAATATGTCTGAAGTTACGGGGGGACACATGCACTCATTATAGTAGACTATACCTCAAAAATTTTCTGTAAACTGAAAACAACATGATCTATGTCTGGTCGCTCCTTGTAGTTGTCCTTCAGGCATTTTAGTACAAGAGGCTTTAGAGGGTGATCGGCTCCCATCTTCTTCAAGTCGTTTGCTCTTCGCTCTACTTCGGGCATTGTGCCAATTCCTATCATTCCAACAGAAGGGAATGATTGAGTGGCAACCTCCACAGCAAGAACTCCGAGGGAGAAGATGTCCACACTCTCTGTGTAGTGAGGATTATCCCCGAATGTCTCGGGCGGCATGAAAGGGATGCTACCCGGTGCTGTGGAATCAAAATATTTCTTTTTAGTGTCCTTATACTTGGACTGTCCGAGATCTCCTATCTTTGCTGTATCGTCTTCAGCTAACAGGATGTTCTTGTCGTTGAGGTCTCGGTGAGCAAGAGGTGGGGACAAGTGGTGGAGGTATTGCAGGCCTAAAGTTATCTGGAAACAAATTAGGAGCTGCTGCGCTACCTTAAACCTCAAATTACCTTTGATTTTCTCTATAAACGTTCGCAGGTCCATGGCCATTACTTCCATCACTAGTATCGGCTCGCGCACTTTTGGGTCATAAAAGGCGCCAAAAGATTGCACTACGTGTGGGTGTCGAATGGCTGTCAGCTTGTCAGCTTCGTTCTTGAAATCTGTGATAACTTTTTCAATCTCCTCATTTGATTTAGCTTCGTCAAACAGCAACTTATGAATCTTCTTCACGGCAACCGGACGGTCTCCAAACACCCCTCTGTTAACGACGCCATACGCTCCACGGTTTAATTCTTCACCCAACAAAAGGTCTGGAGGTTTTGGGTGGAAATATTTCAGCAAAAGCCTCTCTTTGTACTCCATCTGCTAGTATGGCGAGCCAGCCCCTTATAAAGGGCGCTTATAGGGGCTGGCTCGCCAGACTATCCATCTGCAAACTATATATAAGCCATATTATCCTAGTCTCGCGGCGCCAGACCACTCCCCCCCCCCTACTAGCTAGCTAACTAGCCAACTAGCTAACTAACTAGCTAACTAGGGAGTGCAGCAGTAGCAAGTATGGCCAGACAGCTTAACCATAGTGGATGTAATTAAAAGGACATTTACCTCAGTGTGTCAAATTCTTTGGCAAAATAAATTTTCTCCTTGCATTGCTCATGCAGTGTACACTGTCAGGGTAAACTGTGCATGTTGTCTTACTCATGCAGTATATACAACAAACTGTTCTCTTACTCAGTGAACACAGCAAACTGTTCTCTTACTCAGTGCACACAGCAAACTGTTCTCCCACTCACTGAACACAGCAAACTGTTCTCTTACTCAATGCACAACAAACTGTTCTCTTACTCAGTGCACACAGCAAACTGTTCTCTTACTCAGTGCACACAGCAAACTGTTCTCTTACTCAGTGCACACAGCAAACTGTTCTCCCACTCACTGAACACAGCAAACTGTTCTCTTACTCAATGCACAACAAACTGTTCTCTTACTCAATGCACACAGCACACTGTTCTCTCACTCAGTGAACACAGCAAACTGTTCTCTTACTCAGTGTGGTATGGTCATAGTACATTGGAGCACTGATGTAACAAAGTGAAAATTCCCATCCATGTATGTT
>CAUJGJ010000434.1:966616-979116 GCA_963170055.1 Halisarca cf. caerulea
GTCTATAATAATTGTGTAAATTTGGTGATAAATAGTTGACAATTTTGATATCCTGACCATTAAACTACTGCCAAATTAAAAATGTTGCCAATATTTCCATATACACAGTAATATAATATTTGTTTCTCATTACATGATCGATGAATCTGCAATGTTAAGTGTGTCTTATTCGTTTTGTATAATTATTCAAGTTGTGCAGTTTGTGCAACTTGGAAGTTTGTAACAATTTGATTCTATACTAATAATCAATTAATTTATAATGGCATAGACCTCATTTGGTGTGCGTGCATGCATATATTAATTGCCTACAATTTGGAGGCATGTATTGTTGACCGGCTACTGCCCTATAGTATACGTATAATTTTATTATATGTAATACATGGCTGGCCACGCTACATGCATATTCCTTACATAATTATTATAAATCACTGTGTGCATGGTTCATGATCGATGGGCCAACCTCCCCTACATGGTTCATGATCGATGGGGCAACCTCCCCTACATGGTTCATGATTCATCGACGGGGCACCCCCCTACATGGTTCATGATCGATGGAGCACCCCCCCCCCCTGCATGGTTCATGATCGATGGAGCACCCCCCCCCCCCCCCCCCCCTGCATGGCTCATGATCGATGGGCCAACCTCCCCTGCATGGTTCATGATCGATGGGGCAACCTCCCCTGTATGGTTCATGATCGATGGGGCAACCTCCCCTGCATGGTTCATGATCGATGGGGTAACCTCCCTTGCATGGTTCATGAACGAGGGGGCAACCTTCCTTGCTTGGTTCATGATCGAGGGGGCAACCTCCCTTGCATGGTTCATGATCGATGGGGCAACGTACCTCCCCTGCATGGTTCGTGATCGATGGGGCAACCTCCCCTGCATGGTTCATGATCGATGGGGCAACGTACCTCCCCTGCATGGTTTATGATCGATGGGGCAACCTCCCCTACATGGTTCATGTTAGTAATATGTAACTTAAGTACTGACCTACGAATATGTAGCTATACCGGCACTGTGCCCAATTACAGTACATGGAAAGTAATACATCCACTACTACATAACATAACCATGGTACAGTTTTGTGGTATAAACCATATAAACACCATTCAAAAATGGGAAAAGGATAATAGGGACGAGTTGTTGATTTGTAAAAAAACACTGGAACAAGAACAATTAAGGGGGGACATGCTTAGGGTCTAGACTGGCATATTATAGTGCTAGGCATACATGGGGCTAGGCATACATGGGGCTATAGGCGGGCATATATATGGCTATATAGGCATACATCAGGTGGGTAGTCCAACGAAGTGTCAACATGATCCCAATATTTGCACACGCATATATATCATTCACAATAAAATGAACAGCCTAAGCAGGTGAATCCAGTGAATAATTTCAGACACTTCAGGATATGGCGCTGAGGGTGGTAGTCGGGGACGAAAGGAAAAGATTTTGTTACCGACCTGCCCAGCTCGGCCCAGCTGGGGTTACAAAACACGTGTCTTGAATTGATCAGGGAACCCCCCATTTTAGAAAATGGCTGTCTAGGCCAATCAGTTTGGCGTCCGTAAAATGGTTGAAGAATTTACAACGGGTTTACAGGTCAATTATTCTGTTACTTCGACAGCATTCAGCGAACAGCCAACGTCCGAGGTATGTTCCGTTTTTCCCGGGGAATCTACGAAAATCATTATCTTTGTACACCAGAAACTAATAACAGTATTTGTCTATTTGTATTTGTATAGTGTCTAATAACAGTATTTGGACATTAATACACGTCGTTTTCTGTGATTTAGCAGCCTGGCATAGCCGAACAGCGTATGCCAGAAAAGTGCATGATGATTTTTTTTTAAATTCACAGCTTCAGTGCACCCACTGTACTATCCGAGTTGAAACTCCTAGTTCTTGCCAGAACATTCACAGCCTCTCTTCGCAGCAAAGTGTTCTCTTACTCAGTGCACACAGTTATTGCTCTCTTACTCAGTGCACACAGCAAACTGTTCTCTTACTCAGTGCACACACCTAACTGTTCTCTTACTCAGTACACACAGCAACTGTTCTCGTATTCAGTACACACAGCAACTGTTCTCGTATTCAGTGCACACAGCAAACTGTTCTCTTATGCAGTGCACACAGCAACTGTTCTCGTATTCAGTGCACACAGCAACTGTTCTCATATTCAGTGCACACAGCAACTGTTCTCGTATTCAGTGCACACACAGCACACTGTTCTTGTATTCAGTGCACACAGCAACTGTTCTCGTATTCAGTGTGGTATGGTCGTGGTACATCAGAACACTTATGCAACACAGTGAAGTGAAATTTCCCACCCATACGTATATGTTTTGTTATAGCACAACGCTGCTATAGCCAACACTATGCTTTAGTACCATGTATTGCACCACAAACTCTAAGACTTAAATAAATGAATACTTATTAAGAATCTATGTCAGATTACACCAACACAGACATCATATGAGTCTATGCTGACATTGATAAGGTTTGTTATTGCCAGAGATTTGCTACTACTGTGTTGAAATAGGACACTTTGTTACAAGTGTGTTCCTCAGTACATGGGCTGGTGTGTAGCACAAGTAGCAGCACAGGGCTTTGTGCACTGTTCCCACATGCATACATGCAGGGTCCACTGGTCACTCCTGTGACACCAGAGTCTGGCCGCTTTCTCCCCCATGAGCTAGTAAGTACATGGGCTGGTGTGTAGCACAAGTAGCAACACAGGGCTTTGCTCACTGGTATAGTTTTTTCCCCACATGCATACAGGGTCCAGTGGTCACTCCTGTGACGCCAGAGTCTGGCCGCTTTCTCCCCCATGTGTGTGACAAAGAGGCACTCTACTTGCAAGATCAGGAGAAGAAGAAGCAAGTTGTTAGCAGTGTAAGCAATCTGCTTCCTCCTCCATTTCAACATTCACATACACCAGTGGATGTTGATCTTCATTTTACTGCATAATACAACAAAGACGTGAGTGTTTGTATTGTTCTTGTTGTTATTGTGAGAGTTGTTGTTGTTGTTGTGTGTGTGAAAGCGCGCGCGTGTGTGTGTGTGTGTGTGTGTGTGTGTGTGCCTGTGCCTGTGTGTGTGTGTGTGTGTGTGTATGAGTGCATGTGTGTGTAGGTGTACATGCGTACAATCAAGGTCTATCTATACTACAACCGCAAAGGAATATCAAAGGCTCCAAACTCAATTCCAGTCAAATTTTACCACAGTAAACCTCTCTAAACTGAACCCTCTGTAATCTGAAGCTCCTTAAACTGGACATGTTTTCAAGTCCTGCTCTCTATATTTCCTGTACATGTAGAACCTCTCTTTAAACTGAACGTTTTGTTTGGTCCCAAGAGTGTTCAGTTCGGATAAGTTACACTGTATTATGTCATATCCCAAAAAATATGCGTATAGGTAACTTATATCCCATCCTCTGTGTGCAAACAATTATTATAGAAATATTGTTGTAATTTTTCACATAATAAAGTAACAGTATTTGATACATTACATGGTATTGGTATAATCTTGGTCATGTACGTACACTCACACAGTTACGCTGGGATCAATGTCTTTGCTGTCTCTCATGCTAAATACTCACTGTGCGCTCATCCATTGTGTGTGTGTGTGTGTGTGTGTGTGTGTGCACGTGTGTGTGTGTGTGTACGTGTGTGTGTGTGTGTGCGTGTGCGTGTGTGTGTGTGTGTGCATGTGCGTACGTGCATGTGTGCATGCATGCATACAGTGTGAATGCATTTATTCATGTACATGTGCGGGTATATACAGTATACATATATCTCATTACATGTCAATACAGTTACTGTTTCTATATGTTTATTGCCAGACTCCTCCAATCGCAGCAGTCAAACACATGGGGAACTGGGGGAACTGCTCCCTCAAATTCTGTCATCAAGACTTCCTGAACTAGTATGTAAGGTAGCTAGGTCATCTGCTGTGTATTTAGGTCTAATCCCTCCCCCCTCCCCCCACAACACGTCCCTCTATTACAGTTCTAAAGAATCATATTTTATGCATGATATCATGGAGAACTTGCAAGATGCCAAATTGAGGGAAACTGCTTTGTCACATTCTCTCATCAAAACCTCCTGAACTAATGTGTACAGTAGCTATGTCATCTGCTGCATGTGCAGGTCGAGTCCCTCACCCCTCCTTACCTAACACACCCCTCTATTGCAGTTCTAAAGATACGTATATTAAATTATAAAGACACATGGAATCATTCTTTCTTTTTTAATGATTGATCATCGCTTCTGTTTAAGATTATTTTATAACTCTTCCACAACTATACCTTATTATAATTTTATCTTCCTCTGTTTATTGCGTGTTTAATTTAGTGTTCATATTAAGTGTCAGGACTTGTCCCCAACTGATGTACTCTGCTGTTTCATTTTATATTTGGTGCACAGTTTGTGTGCAAATTGGAATATTTTAACAATTAATTGGCTACAATTCTATAATATATATATCAAAATGATATAAATCTCATTCATGGTACACGCATCGTGGCGGTAGTCTTGCATAGCCAGGTATTTTGGAGGGGAAAGTGGCCTGGCTATGCAAGACTATTGTGGTGGAGGTATGCATGTATGTACATTGCAATTAACTGCACAGAAGTAGTGGAACTTGGCCAGTAAGCTGCATGGTACCACTAAGGACGGCCGACTAAACTAGATGCACTGAATTTCTATCACAAGTACATACTACCAGGCCCGCTACGTACCTGGTCCACTAGGATCTTATCGCTGCATAACAACGGTGGCTTACAAGCCTGTACATTTGTACCTAAGTTTAATTATAGGTAGTCATATCAATGCACATTTTCTTAAGCGTGTACTATATTACGAACTATATAAGTCTGTTTAGTGTGTGTTTGTGTGTGTGTGTGTGTGTGTGTGTGTGTGTGTGTGTGTGTGTGTGTGTGTGTGTGTGTGTGTGTGTGTGTGTGTGTGTGTGTGTGTGTGTGTGTGTGTGTGCGCGCGCGTGTGTGTGTGTGTGTGTGTGTGTGTGCATGCATGCATGCACGGTGCTATATACGAATATTACACTACAGTAGGTATATCCGCCATTTAATTAAAGCCCGTGGGTAGAAATCACGTGCCTTGTGCCAGGGAGACTAGACTTTTCCAGGGCTAGTCGTTCCGTTGATGATTGAAACATATCCCCCAAAGCCGGGCAATCTGAAACGTTTTTAGAGTGTCGGGTAGGATGTCGACAGAAGAATTCACAACCGGTGATGATACGTCTAAAATAGCAGAGGAATGGACCGATTCGGGTTTACAGGTCACTGCTTCTGTTACTTCGTCAACGTATAGCGAACAACCAAGTTCCGAGGTATTTTTAGTTTGTTAGTAAATCTTCCCAAGTCATTACATGTGTACATAGTCTAGTTGTTTGCATAATTTGACCCGCGCATCGAATGTCTGCGATTTAGCGTCAATCGAGGCGTCAATTCTATAGCTACTTTTTGATTAGTACCATAGATACTATAACCTACGCAAGAGTAGGTTAGAGTATCTATGATTACTTAGTACCATGTCCTATGTGATTAATCGTATGTATCTGTGTAGTGAGGCGGGATAGAATAGAACGGTAGGGAAGTTTGGAACGGCTAATCAAAAGCAGTGTCAACAGCAGCTTAGAGGCCTTCTTCTTGGTCGGTGTTGACTATGGGAATTGGGGATTCATATATATCAACTATGGCTAGACAGCTCAGTAGCTGTAGACAACAGTAGGTCCCAAAAATAGACCTTTTTAAGTTTTACCCCTATTGTGTTTCATTTCATCCCCATTTCACCCTAGTGTATGTATTTGGTCCACATTTATACCAGCTTTGATCTTTGCACAGTACAGTGCGGGGGAAGAAACACCACCATTATTGCCAAAAGTTACAATAAATCAAACTAAAATGATGCATGTGGCAATAATTTGGGAAGTCTGATGTGGGGTTAAAATGCCCAGGACACAGAGTTCCCGATGGAATGGATGCTGCAGGCTGTGGGTAACAAACGCTGCAGCTATTCCATTCGGCTCTGGCAGGGCTGGGAAAAGTAGTTCTGCCGGCTGACCCCACAAAATTCGCAAATTGCGAGGAGGGTTCAACATATATAGGGCAGCCGGAAATCCTCCAAATCGTCAAAAGACATCTCTTCCTCTATCCTCAAAATCCACAAAAGCTTCTCATCTTCTTGAAAAACTTCTCCCTCCCCCACATAGACTGTGTATGCAAGTGGAACATTTCTGAAAGCTACGCATCGGGTCTCTTCATTTTCTCACCAACACGTGGTGCCGCCATCTTGATTCAATAATAGTTTTTCAAGTATAACTATATACTTACAAGGACCTCCCTTACTGTAGCACTGATTCCATCTTTGTATATGTAGTGAATAAATTCATGTGACCCAATTAAAATTCTACTAATGTGAAGTTGTAACTTGTTATATTGAATTTCTGATATAGTGAAGAATTTCCTATGTCCCCTGGGGTTCTCTATACAGAGTTTCCACTGTATAATGAAAAGTTTTCAGTATCCCCCGGGATTTTTTTATAACGAGTTTTCACTGCATTCATTACAGAAGTGCTATTCTCCCCATGCAATAGAGTTCACTTGTCACTCCTGTGACGCCAGAATCTGGATGCTTTCTTCCCCATGAGTGCGAGAAAGAAAGGCAGTATTTGGCAGATCAAGAGAAGAATAAACAAGTTGTTACCGGTAGAAGTGGTGTGCCTGTTCCTCATTTGCGACAGTCAACTAAGCCAGAGTATAATGTTCTGCTTTCACCAGGCAACACAGCAGTAAGTGGTTGTGTGTGTGCATACAGTGTTTGTATTATGTATGTATGTGTGTGTGTGTGTGTGTGTGTGTGTGTGTGTGTATGTATGTGTGTGTGTGTGTGTGTGTGTGTGTGTGTGTGTGTGTGTGTGTGTGTGTGTGTGTGTGTGTGTGTGTGTGTGTGTGTGTGTGTGTGTGTGTGTGTGTGTGTGTGTGTGTGTGTGTGTGTGTGCATTTTTATTACATATGTAGAGTAAAGTATCAGTGATCAGTCACCATGTACGTTCAGATGCTGTATTCTTTAAACCTGTGCACAGATTGGCTAATGTAAATAATTCAAACAACTATTTACTCCTAAGGAATTCCCATTCCACCTGAGCTATGGGTGGAAAAACTAATTGACTGAAACCATCAATGATCAGGCAACCAATGTGGTCTTTGGCTGATACTTTTCAGATAAGCATGTAATACAAACCTTGTAACTATTTAAGAGCAGTGTCATGTGTTTGTCAAATTAAGAAGGTTTAGGAGTTCTGGGCTCAGTAGTCAATGCAATATAGCTTCTAATAAAACTGGGTTGTCAGGGCTGCATACAGGATTCGGGGCTAGGGGGGGCAAATTAAGCTTCCTAAAATCTTAGGGGGGGGCGACGCAATACGGGAGCATATAGGTGTACAGAGACTGGGGGGTATTATGAGTAGCAATGCTATGTGGGGGGGGGGGGGGGGGGGGTATTATACAGTAGGTAATAATGCTATGTACGTACAATTCAAGTGGGTTATGGGATTGGTGACAGTGGTCTTGAGAAAATTTTTCAAAATATTTGCCAAAAAGCTTGTTTTTAATCCATTTTCCAATAATTCTACCTTTCAGGAATCCTTAGTGTGTATGTTGAGATACAAGTTTAGGGAGGCAGCAGATCTGCAAGGGGGGGCAACAGATCTCCAAGGGGGGGGGGGGCGAATGCCCCCCCCCGCCCCCCCTAAATGCGGCCCTGGTTGTGTAGTTGCGTAGTCTCGTTTACAGCCGGAAGTGTGGCTGGGAATGAGACTAGTTGTTGCGCTGATTCCGTAACAAAATTGGCCGTTATTTTGTAAATTGTATTGGGTAAATGGGGTCCTGCTCCACAAGAGTACTTGTTCGCCATTTCTTGCAGAAATGGTCAATCTTCAATGGTACTATATGACCCAGTTTAAAGTAGCTATATAATATTGACGACTAAGAGCAGAACTACTAAACTTTCTCAGTCTGAAGAACAGACGTACCACTATCAAATACAGTGACAAGAGCTGTATCACATGCTCATCTAATAGGTATCAGCTGAAGACCAATAGTACATTGGTTTGCCTGATCGTTGATGGTTTTGGCCCGTTGAATTCTGTTCTCACAGCTCAGCAGGGATAAGAGTAATATCATTTCTTTAGAGTATTATAGTGTTTGAATTGTATGTGCTTTTAGTTCATACTGGATATTAGCCAATTCACACACAGGTTTTAAAAATACAGCATCTAAACATGCACGGCAATATGTGTGTGTGTTTGTGTGTGTTTGTGTGTGTGTGTGTGTGTGTGTGTGTGTGTGTGTGTGTGTGTGTGTGTGTGTGTGTGTGTGTGTGCATTAGTGTGTTAGTATTATATGCATGTGTGTGTGTATTGCGTGCGTGGGTAAATTCGCAGTGTACAAACTCTCCAACCCCATTGAAACCAACTATTGAATGTGACCTTACCGCACTAGAGGGCCCACTACCATTTCTGGGTACACTGTGAGTAAGAGCCCACGGGCTCTTTTTTGCTGTACTGTTTACATGCACAGGGTGTGCTCTTCCTTGTAACGACAATTTAAGTGATAGAATGTACACATGAGAATTTTTGCATCTCAAATCATTTCATTTCAGGAGAGGCAGAAATATTCTTGTCGATGATTCATAACTTCTTAACAGTCGCCATCTTACTATTGTGTAAGGACTGAGCCTTGATTATTCGCATAATTCCCACGGGAAGCCCACGGGAAACTTCCTGATGATAAATTATCGTCTATCAATGCAGCAAACCCTCTCTAATGCGACACTCATTCCGGCTTGAAAATATTGTCGGATTAGAGAGTGACTCTTAGCATACTTTGACGTGGTGACTGTACCACATAAGATGGTCAGATTAGAGAGAATGTTAAATTAAGGAGGTGTCAGATTGCAGTGTTGCACTCTAGCATGTTACAAATAAGAGCCCATGGGCCCTAAGTTGTTGTTTTCCATTGACAAAATTTTATCTTCCCTTCCTCACAACAGTCACTACCCACTTCTGAGAATCCAGCTTCCCTGCGAGGCAAGGATGAACAGGTCTATCTGGAGACCCAAGCCTCCCGGGAGAAGGTCGTGGTCGGTCCAAACCAAACAGTTGTGCGCACTCCAGAAACAGATGGCCATGTGGGCAAACATCTGCACCTGCCACTCACTCCAACCAGTCTTCAGCAAGGGCATCCTTCTGTAGGTAACAGGTCCGTGGAAGAAGTGGTTGAAGAAAATGAGCGTCTCAAACAAGAGCTGGATAAGAAAAGAATGACATGGAATGAGCATTGCAGAGTATGTCCCTTGGCTTGCCAATCTGAAGATGAGGACATGAAGGGTTCTCCAGGCTCTGATGATAAACCTCTGAGTTGTTCTCTTGTTCAAGAGGCAACTACAAGTATACAACGTCAAACTCAGTTGGAGACTGAGCTACTGCAGATAAAAGAAGAACGCCAGAAATTGCTGGAGCAGTGTGCTCAGATGAAGGTGTGTGTGTGTCTGTGTGTTTGTGTATAGTGTGTGTGTGTATATATAGCGCGTGTGTGTGTGTATGTATAGTGTGTGTGTGTGTGTGGGTGGGTGGGTGGGTGTAGTGTGTGTGTGTGTGTGTGTGTGTGTGTGGGTGGTTGGGTGGGTGGGTGGATGGGTGTGTAGTGCATAGTGTGTGTATTTGTGTGTGTGTATAGTGTGTTCAAGTACAGTGGGACTTAACTGCTTACTAAGTAGCTGGCTCAGTACATACTCTTGCATATAAAAACCACCTGTCTATAGAGACCACTGTTGGCTGACTCCTTGTCCACCGCAGTTGTACTACAGTACCTCTGTACAAGGACCACCTGTCTGCAGGGACCATGATTACATTGCTTGCTCCCTTGAGTGGTTGTTATAGACAGGTTCCACTGTACTCCTCATTCTGTCCCTGTGTACACCTCATGTACATAAACAAACCCTGATAGTAAGTACCTGGTTTAGTACATACTCCTGAATAGTAAGTACTCCTCATTCTGTCCCTGTGTATACCTCATGTACATAAACAAACCCTGATAGTAAGTACCTGGTTTAGTACATGCTCCTGGATAGTAAGTGCTCCTCATTCTGTCCCTGTGTATACCTCATGTACATAAACCAACCCTGATAGTAAGCATCTGGTTTAGTACATACTCCTGGATAGTAAGTACTCCTCATTCTGTCCCTGTGTATACCTCATGTACACAAACCAACCTTGATAGTAAGTACCTCTGATGATTAGTACAGATTCTATGTCCACTTTGAGGTGCATACTAAGTAAGTTCCACGATATATATGTCACTGTCACTGTTACTCTGCCATGTTTCATGGGTGTGTCTTTATATATACTTTTGTTAGATGGAGAAGACAACACTTGAGGACAGTGCAACTTCACACCTTGTAGCTGTTTGTCAGGAATACGAAGCAAGTTTGAAGAAAAAGGATGAGCAGCTGGGAGACCTCTCAAGACAGAATTCTCTACTCCAGGATTCCATTGGTAGCAAGGATGAACGATTGGCTGCTCTGGAAGTGGATAAAGACAGGCTCGAGTGTGAGTGCAGAGCACTAACTGAGACAGTCCAAAAGTTGGAGAAAGAGCGTGACGAGGCTTTGAAAGTGGTGGCGTCATGGAAGAAACAATCTAATGACAATAAATCTGAAGCTAAGAAGTTTAAAAATGAATTGTCAGAGATGGCTTGTAAAAAAATTTTGTTAGCAGATGAGCTTAAAGTAGCACAAAGGGAATTGAAGGTTGCGCATAAGGACTTTGAAGAGAAAAGAGTTGAAGCAAAGGAATATAAGACCAAACTGTCTGAAAGTGTTGCTGAGAAGCTGGTTCTTCAAGACGAGCTTAATGTTTACAAAGAACAGCAACGTAAACTTAGATGATGCTTCTCTAGCTGTGTCTCCCCCCCCCCCCCCCCCTAGCCCCTCCTAAACACTTTCCAATAGTTTATGTTTACACGTCGTGTTGTGTGTGTACTATTATTGTTGTTATTACTGTATTCACCTTTCTCATTAGTCCACCCAGCTGTGACCCACGTTTATACGTCTGAGACTTATTTTTCATATAAAAACTTGTTCTATAATAAATTATTTTGTTTTTGGACTATAATATTTTGGGGAAATCTCTCCTAGGACCAAGCGTCCTAGGGGAACACATGGTCCTAGTACATTTTGTCCGGGGGACACCCTATCTTATAGGAATGCAACAAATATTAGGGGGGACACATGACCCTGCGACAACATATTGAAATCATGCAGTGTACCTCGTCCTTGCATAAGTTCACCCTGTGTATATGTACAACCATAGACAATCAACGGGGTATAGAGTGTCTAAGGGATAATTCAAGATGTTTTTTCAACCCCACTAAAGCTACTGCATGACTGCATGTATAGGCCATATAGCACTTATCATAGAAACCAATTAAGTGAAACGTACCATCAGACTAGAGTACTAGTCACACTCACAAGTACAACAGCCAGGATCACAACATTCTCAAACATATTCTCATCTGCAGCCTGAATGGCAAAACCAAAGTGAATTAGAGCTAGATCTGGAGATGATTATGCAGGACACTGTCAGCCACACATACCGCCACACATGATGTTGTATATGACCAACCCATTTTTGATTTTAAATTTACCACAAACTTAGAACGGAAACAAATGAACTGGGATACTGGTATGTCATGAAATGTGGTCAGTCCAGCAAAAAAGCAACAAATCATGCAACACATAGCATGCTTGAGATCATTAGTACATCCAATTTAAGACAAACATTAGGAACTCTTCATAATTCTATTCCCCGGTCTGGTTTAGTCTCCATGCTGGTCTGCAAATTTAAATTACACACATGTACAGTTAAAATATAAGAACGCTCATAGCACGTATGTTACCTATATGTACATATACAAGAAGCAAGGTGGTCAATGAGGGTTACCATGTACTGTACCAACGAGTGACCACCCAGTACTAGTGTGTTGTATTTGTCCATAATTATATGCTCAGACAAAAGAGACAGTGATACTTACTGCAGCAGTCAATCATCATGTGACACAATTCAGCAACACAATCTCGCGAGGTTCTGAACTTTGTTCACACCTAGTACACTTGAACCTCTCTACAACGACCCCTAGCCGGTTACATGGCGCGCGAATCTACTAAGGGTCTACGTAATAGTAGGGCGAGGCTGACTACTTGGAAAATGGCCACCCATGGCCATGCAAACATTTTTGCCAGGTATGCGGTCGTCACTCCATAAATTAAATTAAAATTGATTTCGTCAAGCAGGACAATGGATTTGAACAAGAGTAAACCTTCTCAAAAAGAGCTGGATTCGATATCAAAGAAAGCGGGAGATAATTGGAGAAGTTTGCTGACGAACTTGGGTGTGGACCTCGATGTTATTCG
>CAUJGJ010000434.1:986616-991616 GCA_963170055.1 Halisarca cf. caerulea
TGACCTGAGCATCGATTTTCTGTGATTTAGAGCAGTTAGGGTAAAGCCGGCGGGGTAATTTGGGGCACGGAGTAATTCAGGACGGTGGGTTAAAAGCAGTGTTAACCCCGAGCTACACACATCGCTTCTTCTCAGTTTTGTCTCCATGAACTGGGAGTTCAGCAGTAGCAAGTATGTCTAGACAGATTAACCATAGCAGAAGCAAAGGCCCTGTCTCGAATTACCCCAGTGTGCCAAATTACCCCGCTTTACCCTAATTTATTGCTATTTCTTTATTCGTACCACGCGTTGTGTGATTGTGTGTATCTGTGTATATAGAGAAAGGTGGGGTAGAATAGAACGGTAGAGTAGTTTGGAACGGCCAATAGAAAGCAGTGCCAACAGCAACTTACAGGCCTTCTTGTTGGTCAGTATTGTCTATCCATTGAAATTGGGGATTCAGCAGTGGTAAGTATATGGATAAGACAGCGGAGCTGTGACAATAGTGAAGACCCTGTTCTGTTTTACCCCTACAGTAGGGCCGCAGGAAGCACCTCGACAGGTATGGCCCTACCACTTTTCTTAACAAATCTCAAAAATACATTGTCCGACGGAGCCTTACAAACTGTGTACTATCATGTCATTGAATGGTAGGATACTGTAACCGTAGGCCGAGTTGAGATGCCCCACCGCTTTTGATAGTGTTCCATTTCAACCCCCCACCTTTACCCTAATATACGTACATATGTACTTGGTCTACGTTTATACCAGTTTTGATCTGAAGAGGCAACTACTATTATAAAATATCTCTTCAATGCAAACCTTTATAAAGCATCTCTTACTGTTACAGTAGCAGTGACTCCATGTGTGTACATATAGTGAATAATTTCATGTGACTCAGTTAGTATTCTACTATGAAGTTGTAACTGGTTATACAGTGGAACCTGCCTAATCCAGCACCTCTATAAACCACCATTCTTCTAAACCGGTCAAGATTCTTTGGCACCAACCATTAATTTACCATACAAACTGACCTCTATAATCTAACAACCTGCTAATCCAGCACTGTTTTACATTCCACAATGGGTGCCGGATTAGACAGGTTTCACTGTTACAGTAGTGATTTTCTGATGTAATAAACAATTTTCGGTGTCCATGGGGATTTGTCCATAGGGAAGTATATAATGTCCCCTGGGGTTCATTGTAGCAAGTTTTCACTGCATACAATACAGAGTGCGTTTTCCCCCAATAGGGCTCACTTGTCACTCCTGTGACACCTGAGTCTGGATGCTTTCTTCCCCATGAGTTCGACAAAGAAAGACAGTATTTGGCAGATCAAGAGAAGAATAAGCAAGTTGTTACCGGTATAAGTGGTGTGCCCCTTCTCCGTTCTCCAAAGTCAAATAAGCCAGAAGATAATTTTCTTCTTTCTCCAGGCAACACAGCAGTAGGTGGTTGTGTTTGGTGTGTGTGTGTGTGTGTGTGTGTGTGTGTGTGTGTGTGTGTATGTGTGTGTGTGTGTGTGTGTGTATGTGTGTGTGTGTGTGTGTGTGTGTGTGTGTGTGTGTGTGTGTGTGTGTGTGTGTGTGTGTGTGTGCACATGTGTATCTCTGTGTTATGTGCATGTGGGTGTACACATGTATGACACTTGTATTCATGTGTATGTGTACGCAGGGTATTCAAAGCTCTGTAATAACAAACTCTCCAAGCCCCATTGAAACCAACTATTGAATGTGATCCTACCACACAGGAGGGCCCACTACCATATCCTGTGTACACTATAAGTAAGAGCCCATGGGCTCTTTTTTGCTGTACAGTGTACATGCACAGGATGTGCTCTTCCTTGTCACAACAAGTGATAAAACATACATTGGAGAATGTTTGCATCTCAAATCACTTCATTTCAGGAGAGGCAGAAATATTCTTGTCAATGATCGCCATCTTAATTACTCTTGTGTAAGGACTGAGCCTTGATTATTTGCATGCTAAGCAGGGGTGTAGCTAGCACAGGGCTCAGAGGGCTTGAGCCCCCCCTTGAAGTTTTTTCCCCAAAGTAATCTTGAGACCTCCCCTTCTTCCCAACTCCACAAACTGGCCTGGATTGGGCCCACTGTCTGTTAGTTTATGAATATATTTCTAGATTTGTTAGAGAACTAATTTAAAACTAAAAACGACCTGAAATACTAAGAATAACTTGACTTCGTTTTAAAGAAACCGCTATGTACGTACGCAGACATGTTTGAGCGCTTAAAGGTCAGGTAGGCATGGTTATAATGCAGGCGTGGGTAAGTATGGATTTTGCATTGAGCCCCCCCCCCCCCCCTTCTTAATTCTGGCTACGCCCCTGCTAAGTTTCCCACAGAAAGCCCACAGGAAACTTCCTGATGATAATTTGTCATCTATAGAAACTTTCTAAGAATCAAATCAATAATAGTGGAACCTCTCTAATGCGACACTCATTTCGGCTTGAAAATATTGTCGGATTAGAGAGTGACTCTACGCGTACTTTGATATGGTGACTGTACCACATAGGATGATCAAATTAAAAAGAATGTTGGATTAAGGAGGTGTCTCATTGCAGCATTTCACTGTACACTTTGCATGTTACAAATAAGAGCCCATGGGCCTTTAGTTGCTGTTTGCATTGACATATCTTCCCTTCCTCACAACAGTCACTGCCCACTTCTGAGAATCCAGCGTCCCTGCGAGGCAAGGATGTGCAGGGCTACCTGGAGACCAAAGCCTCCCAGGAGAAGGTTGTGGTCGGTCTAAACCAAACAGTAATGTGCACCCCAGAAACAGATGGCAATGTGGACAAACATCTGTTTCTTCCACTCACTCCAGCCAGTCTTCAGCAAGGGCATCCGTCTATGGGTAACAGGTCTGTGGAAGAAGTGGTTGAAGAAAACGAGCGTCTCAAACAAGAGTTGAATGTAATGAGAACGACACGTGATAAACACAGCAAAGTATGTCCTTTGGCTGGCCAATCTGAATATGTGGGTACAACGGGTTCTTCAGGTTCCTACGATAAGCCGTTAAGTTGTTCTCTTGTTCAAGAGGCAACTACAAGTATACAACGTCAAACTCAGCTGGAGACTGAGCTACTGCAGATGAAAGAAGACCACCAGAAATTGCTGGAGGAGTATACTCAGATGAAGGTGTGTGCGTACAATAGTTCCATATGCAGATCAACATTCATTCTGTGTGTGTGCTAGCATTCTTCAGTACTCGATGCTACTGCAGCACATTCTCATGTGGTTTAAACTAGTGTATGGTAGGATGTTGTTCCAATTCCCACTTCAATTCCCAAATCCCATGCATATTCAATTTTACATAATAACCAGTAGTATGATAAGTTAATTGGTTATAGTCTGTACATGTGTGTGTGTTCCTTTTAATTTATACACTGTATATTATGTCCATGTATGTATTGCTAGACCATCCTGACAAATGCGCAGATGTAGATTTTGTGGATTTTAGGGTGATAAGGTCATACATTGTGTTGGAGCAAAATGGTCACAAGCTGAACACATGTTTTCACTGACGTATGCTTATGTATGTATGTATGTATGTACATATGATGTACAGTGAGACCTCACTTATCCGCACCTCAGATATCCAGTTCCCACAGCTTCTACAGAAGTTTTTATTATAACAATCTGCAATATTCCTACTGTACACTATACTACTTCTCCCTCATTTATCCAGTCACTCACTTCATCCGCAATTTCTTCCAGGACGGATGTGTGCGGATAAGTGAGGTCTGACTGTAAACTGTATTCACAGATTGACCCCATAGAGCACACTCACCTGCTGAAGGCGTGTATTCTGTCATAATCCTTCGGTATGAACTCATGGGTGTGCGTAAACATGCATATTTTGAAACACAAAGTACTGAGTGTAACTTGCTTAGTAACGTAGTACCTGGTTTGGTACTCCTGGATAGTAAATACTCCTCATTCTGTCCCTGTGTATACCTCATGTACATAAACCAACCCTGATGGTGAGTACCTGGTTTAGTACACACTCCTGGATAGTAAGTACTCCTCATTCTGTCCCTGTTTATACCTCATGTACATAAACCAACCCTGATAGTGAGTACCTGGTTTAGTACATACTCTTGGATAGTAAGTACTTCTCATTCTGTCCCTGTGTATACCTCATGTACATAAACCAACCCTGATAGTGAGTACCTGGTTTAGTACACACTTCTGGATAGTAAGTACTCCTCATTCGATCTGTCCCTGTGTATACCTCATGTACATAAACCAACCCTGATAGTAAGCATCTGGTTTAGTACACACTCCTGGATAGTAAGTACTCCTCATTTTGTCCCTGTGTATACCTCATATACATAAACCAACCCTGATAGTAAGTACCTGGTTTAGTACATACTCCTGGATAGTAAGTACTCCTCATTCTGTCCCTGTGTATACCTCATGTACATAAACCAACCCTGATAGTGAGTACCTGGTTTAGTACATACTCTTGGATAGTAAGTACTCCTCATTCTGTCCCTGTTTATACCTCATGTACATAAACCAACCCTGATAGTAAGTACCTGGTTTAGTACATACTCCTGGATAGTAAGTACTCCTCATTCTGTCCCTGTGTATACCTCATGTACATAAACCAACCCTGATAGTGAGTACCTGGTTTAGTACATACTCTTGGATAGTAAGTACTCCTCATTCTGTCCCTGTGTATACCTCATGTACATAAACCAACCCTGATAGTGAGTACCTGGTTTAGTACATACTCCTGGATAGTAAGTACTCCTCATTCTGTCCCTGTGTATACCTCATGTTCATAAACCAACCCTGATAGTGAGTACCTGGTTTAGTACATACTCTTGGATAGTAAGTACTCCTCATTCTGTCCCTGTGTATACCTCATGTACATAAACCAACCCTGATAGTGAGTACCTGGTTTAGTACATACTCCTGGATAGTAAGTACTCCTCATTCTGTCCCTGTGTATACCTCATGTACATAAACCAACCCTGATAGTAAGTACCTGGT
>CAUJGJ010000434.1:1004116-1014116 GCA_963170055.1 Halisarca cf. caerulea
CAAAATTTTGATAGCATCGAATGAAATCACTGGAAACCACAATAGTGCAAAGCAACCAAGCTACATTATGTTTATATATAGGTCACTACACGCTCCAAGGGAGGTATCGTGTTTACCGCTCGAGCTTTGCAGGCGCAAAGCGCCTGAAGGCGAGTGCAGTAATTACAATACCTCCCTCGTAGGCATGTAGTAGCCTATTTATCACTAAACAAACACTCCAACAGCTCCTAGAAGAGGATCCATTTGCTGAATTCCTTCTCCAGGTGTTTCAGGGTGTCAATATACATACATAAGAATATCTTGACGAAGAATAAAAAAATCGATTTCAATGTGTACGGATGAAATGGTTTTGAAGAGCTTAGTTGCGGGTTATGTACGCACATTTTCAACTTTCAGACTGTAGTTTTTGGAGAAAAGGTCTCTGGACATCGTTAATCTTTTTTTAAAGCCTGCGAGAAGCTTCCTGCTTTTGAGAAAGCTTCCGAAAAGCAAGGGCACTGCAAAGCTTTTACAAGGCACTTGTTATTATTTTTAGCCTACAGTTGGTTGCATGCGGTCCGTCACTTCATACACTTGATTGATTTGCATGACAGTAAGAAATCTTTTGTCTGTGCACATGAACGGATGAAAACTATAATGTTTACTGCCCGAGTGGTTCCTTTGATGTATGTTGTCATCAGGCGATAAATGTAATTTCTAAACTGATGCACTGTATATAACATCAAAGGTTAACATTCTGGTAAGTTTGACAATGTCTGCTTCAAACAGATACTGTTGTAATGTGATCTGCATTGTTCTATGCTATGGCAGTGCTGGGAAAATACAGATCTTTGTGGTTAGCATGTGGGACATGTCCAGATTTGTTATGATAGTGCTCCTCAGTCTGCATTGGTGATAAAATGTAATTCTTAAGCGCCTATAAAATATCAGTCACACAGTTATATCGTGATTCTTGCTGATATTCGCGTGTATACGAAGGCCAGATCCGTGTTCAGTGACGTTGCAATCGTCGCTTCTGGTTTGTCACACACTCGCATGTGATCCAACTTGATGTTCTTCAGAAGCTTAGTTTTCTTTTGAGTGCAACACACAGAATCGCTGAGGAATGGTTTCGTTACTTCGTATTGGGAATTCACTACACAACTCAACTTTCAATGCATGGGAAATTGTACTTCCCTTCATGTCCGAAGTTATGACGTTGGAATTTTTGTTGGTAAGCCCTGTTTTGTCATTACTCGGGTTTCGTAAAGAGCTGCTAGATCCCGTGCATGGAGGTTTTAGTACATCTTCTGGTATAGTGTTATACCAGCTTACTCATCCTTGGGGTGTTCCTGTGCCTTGCACCCAAGCGATTTCAGTCTCAAGTAGGGGTCAGCAAACTGGTCATATTTCATAAATGAAGGACAGAGAGCCTTCGAAACGGTTATTAGAAAGTTCGAGTGCTGTTCTCTTGGAAAAGTGTTTTAAGTAATCCTTCTCGGAGCCACACAGGCTGAGAACAAACCTTCAGAAAATCGACGTAAATATCACACCTATCAATTAGCCTGGACATGTCCCACATGCGTTTGGTTTGTTAAATTGACAAAAGGAAATTAGACAATCAACTCATTGGCGCCCGTTTTCAATGCAAGTGAATCGTAAGGGGGGCGAAAAACTATCTTTTGCATCAGTTTAGAGGCCGGTTATAACCCGCCTCCTTGTTGTATGTCATTAATAATCACAACGCCCGAGGGCCCGAACCCAATATATATATGATATATATATATAATCTACCGAATGGATTTAAGTTAAAACCTAATAATATTACGTGTGTCTGTATTATGTATATACTTGACATACAGATATCAAGTGAAGATGAAAAACAGTTACATCATGTCAACATGGACCAAATGGTCCCAGAGTTCAGCACCAGCAATGTACCAGGAACCGAACCTTTCCCAGAGTCACCAGACTCTCATTTAATTTGTAAAACTGTGAGTCAATACACATTTCATTTTATATGTGAACAATGTGATTATATATGGTATATTATAATCTGCATGATGTTCTTGATACAGCTTTATATATATATATATATATATATATATATATATATATAATGTTCCAGTGCATCATTTCGAAGCTTAAATTGTGGCGGACTATTATTATTATTATAGTGACTATATAATTAGTATATTAAATTTTCATAAACATTATTTTGTGTACAGACTTCCAGAAGTGACAGACTGAGTGATGATCTCGAGCATTCGGATAACGCTGACCAAGACCCAATGGTGTCTGAAAATAGCAGCAATGCACCTGAGAATGAAGCCTTTGTTGATGAAAGTGAAGTAAGTAACCCACGTGTGCAGTGTAAGATCAATAATTAAGTAGTGTGTACCTACATCGTATGCTTCTGTTGCTTAAATTTACACTATTTCCTGTTTTGTCAGCAGCCAATGTCAGAGCCTATGAGAAAGGCTGTCAATGCTCAAAGACCTCAACTGTCACGGAAGGTTATCTGGGAAAATATCAAGATTGAACTACATGTGGATGCTGGGGGTTTTCTGAATGATGACGAAGAGGAAGAGATTGATGCATGTAAAACTAACAAAGAGAAGATGAACCTTGTACTAAAATACCTCCGGACAAAAAATAAGAAAGCTTTCACATCATTTTGTGGAGCATTGGTGTCTTCAGGTTATCATTATTTTGCATTGAAGCTAAGTGAAGAAGCAGGTGTCAACATTGGAAGAACAATGGGTAAGGTCATGTAACAATATTGTATGTACATATATACACAGTAGAAACAGTACGTGTCATATCCATATTACATTGTTTTCATCAGCTCAAAGACAAATGAACACAGGAAAAGATATAAGCAAGAAAAAAAGTGGCTATGACTGGGAACCTGTCCTTACTTCCTTACGTGAACCATATAACAAAGTTTGGAGTCCTTTCCAGAAATTCATCCTTGAAGCTTCTGATAACACCTTTTATGCAGTTAGAGGTGACTATCTAACGTCTTTCGCTGTGAAACAAAAGGTCTCTCGTTTCTCCAAACTTGTTCCCATGAAACGTATAGAATTTCTGGAGCATGCTAGAATGAACACAACTTTTTTTGATATAAGAGTAGTTCGTGACATTGCCTTCGGCGAGCACTGCAAAAGTTCTGCTCTCACTGAAGCTGTGCAGAATTATGAAGCCCTTCTTAAGCCCTTGATGTCGACTGCCATTCATGACCTGACTGACAGGTGTAAGGTGAAACCCATCAGTGAGGATTCCCGTGAAGGCGCTTACAAGCTCGTTCTGAGGTTTCCTGATGACGCCAATGTGCAGGATCTTTATGACGCAAAAGCCTACTTGGAGAAACGCCTTGAAATTGAAGAGGCAAAGCTGTTAGCCTTTGACTTCGGATGTATTTTGGTATACTTCGAGATCTCTTGCTCACCTGACCAGCTTGAGGCTCTGTGGGAGAAGTTTACTGCCCATTCGGAGCAGTGGGAAGATCTCGGAATCGATGGAGCATATCTCGTTAACCACTGGTCCTGGGAAGCTAAGGTACATTGTAGGTACAGCATGCATCTTTTGTTATCATGATATTTAATAATATTGTTGTTCATAATAATTATTATGATATCTCATTTGACTCTTAGGAGACACCACCATCTTGTGCTTTAGTTCGAAAGAGAACCCCATCTCAAACAGGAGGTCCTGTGTGCAAGTTTTCCGAATCACGATCCACTGACATGCACAGTATGCAATTGGGGCATATGGAAGATGGAGACCAAAGTGACCATAGCTGCCAAGTATGTTCATGTGCCAACCCTTGGCACTCATGAGTTAACTGTGGATTTTGTCTTTGATTGGTCCAAAGCCACATGCAATGTACATAAATTGTCCATACATTACTCATCTTATAGAGCACTGCCATGGTTCTTTAAATTGTGTGTGTGTGTGTGTGTGTGTGTGTGTGTGTGTGTGTGTGTGTGTGTTTGTGTGCCCAGTTGGTGTGAGGGGCTGGTTAGTAATCTCTTTTAAGAGCTTAAGCCTGTTGCCAGCAGGTGGTGCTTTTGGAAGGATGTAAACTGGAACACTCAGCTACTTACAGGTGAAATCATACCTGTCAGCCTCAGCCACCTGTCAGCCTCAGCCTCAGCCACTGGAAACATTGGGTATTTCTTTATCAGACTCTTAGCAGGGTGCTGGTCATTGGCTGGTGCCCTAGATACTATTAGCCTGGATATTACTGAGTTTAGGGTTGGGAATCACTGCTGCTGTGAGTTAGGTGGACATGCCACCGCTCTTCAGCTGCAACCCAGCCCTACCCATCTCGTGGGGCTTGCAACCCCTGATTGCACGAGGGGGCCATCAGGGATGGTGGGGCAGCTGGGCCCATATCCAGTGGGTCTCTCCCTCACTGATGATCTGGTGGCTCGCCCCCCAGTTGGGTCCCTTTGGGGGCCCAACAAGGGGGCCACAATATAGCCCGCATTGCAGCCTGTGGCATTACAAGTTACAAGTTACAAGTGTGTGTGTGTGTGTGTGTGTGTGTGTGTGTGTGTGTGTGTGTGTGAGTGCGTGTACATGTACATGTATGTGTGTGTATATATAATATGTGTGTGTGTGTGTGTGTGTGTGTGTGTGTGTGTGTGTGTGTGTGTGTGTGTGTGTGTGTGTGCATGTGTGTGTGTGTGTGTATGTATGTGCGTGTACATGTGTGTGTGCGTGTGTGTGTATGTGTGTGTGTGTGTGTGTATGTGTGTGTATGTGTGTGTATGTGTGTGTGTGTGTATGTGTGTGTGTGTGTGTGTGTGTGTGTGTGTGTGTGTGTGCGTGTGTGTGTGGGTGGGTGTGCATGTGTGTGTGTGTACGTGTATATGTGTATGTATGTGTGTGTTTTCATGTGTGTGTGTGCAACTGAGTGTGTTTGTGTGTATATGCATAAATGCATCTGTGCGTGTACATATTTTATACTGCATGACTGGAATAAAACCCGTATCTTGATATAATTGACATGCAGGTATCAAGTGAAGATGAGGAAGAACTGTTTAGTCTTGTCAACATGGACCAAACGGTCCCTGAACCCAGCAGGTTCATCAGAGATGTGCTAGAAACTGAACCTTTCCCAAACTTACCAGACTCTGCTGTAAGTAAATATATTATGCGTTTCAGTTTTTAGCAATATTATAATACATGATGGTTTGATACAGCTTTGTATATTCTGCTGATTCCAAAACTTGACTGACTTTATAGCGGCTATAATATAATTCATAATAATAATTACTATTGAATCATCATTTTCTTTATTATGTGCAGACTTCCACAAGTGTCAATGATGAGCAGTTGGATGATAAAAAGGTGGGCCCAATGGTCTCTGAATGCAGAGATGATGCACCTTGTAACAAGGTCTTTATTGATGATAATAGTAAATAATCCACCTTAACAGTGATCTAGGAATACATGCCTACACCATAATATTATGCTTCACTAGCTTGTCACCAGCCAATGGCAGACTCTATGAGAAAGCCAGACTGAGTGTATGCATGCTCAAAGACCTCATTTGCATGCATGCATGGGTGCGTGCATGCGCTGGTGTGTATGTGTTTTGTTTCCTAAGGAACACACAAGTTTTAGCCCTGTCCTTTGTCAGCTACCTCATAAAGTTTCAGAGTTCCAAAGTATCATTTACATCACCATGTTTTATAAAGAAAGTTGGTTTGTGAACTTTTGTCATCTTCTCATATATTATGTAGTCACACCAATGTCAGGTGACCACGTTCATAACATTTCATTCTGCTTTAAAAGGTTCTAACAAATGGTATAGCTATCTTTTCCCCACTTGGGCTTTTGATATTCTTATTTGTTCCTGCAATGTGCAGGTTCTAGCAAATTTAGAGAGGACAAAAAGAATATGACAATTACATTGTGAGCTACATGACCAATCCACTCAAATTTCCTAATGTGATACTTTTCACTCTTAAACCGTCATCTATGGTATGCCCTAAAGTGCCCAAAATTTACATAATATTTATAGCGTCTAACTATGGTATGCCCAAAGCACCCACGAAAAGGAGGGAAATTTAAACAATGATCGTTTTGTGTGCTACATATAGCTTCAATCCTATATTATTTTTACATCATTGGAAAGGCTTAGCCTAAAAATAGTTCTTTCTAAAGATAGTAAGATAACATAGGTCAAGTTTTTATACGGAGGCTCGCAAAGGATAGAAAAAAAAGGAGTCATGGAGATGACATGCATATAGGTGCAGTATGTGCAGTGTGAATTATTGCCTCAACTGTTTCCAGGCTCATCTACCAACAAATTTGCACAGATAGACAATAACATGGAACACAAATTGTACATTTTGCACAGTTGCACTGTAATCCGATGCTTTGATTTTCGTGCGTTGTTGTACTTCTTCTTTACCGTTTACTTGTTCTTCCTTGATAATATCTCTGAAGGATGGCAGTTTTTGGCACACAAGGTTGAAGAAGGCCTTAAATAACTAAAACTGGTAATGCACGAAATTGGGCGAGAAAGTTCTTTACGATTTTCCACAATTAAGTAAATTTTCTGCCAAAACGTTCCCAGTACAAGGATAGAGGGTGCTTATTTACCATAAATGGAGGGTTAAATGCATTTCTTTAAACAATTCTTAAAAGTGAAATGCCCCCTAGCTGGCTATGGTGTGCATAAACCCTATTTGTTGTATAACTATGGAATGTTTGTCACTGTTTATTCCATACTTTAGCATGTATATATACACACACACACACACAAACATGTTCGAGGAGTGTACATTGAAACCACTGAGTGCATTCATGCATGTATTTCTCCGGAACCATTTTTAGCACTAGGTATCTTGTACATTTTCATAGAAACAGATGGATGATGCATGTGCTATACGTTCTGCTTTGATACAGATGAGAGCAGCAATATTTAAGGTACTGTATGATGTGCTACTACTATGAGTTGGTTTTGTGATATGTATACTATAAGACATTGTACTTGCCTGTATGTGTAAACAGTGTATATATTATTATTATGCATGCATATATGTACTATGATATTATAATATTGTCATGAACTCCAACTGACCTGGATTATACTGTAAAATTTAAATGTGTATTGGTTTGTTGTTAGCTATACATGTCAACATTCACTCTGTATTATACCTATCTTGATGTGAATTTTCCTGCCATTTACAAGCTGCTATTTCCTCCAAGTACATAACTGGTAATCTACTTTTAGCAGTGTGTTACCAAGATCTCTAGTCCCAGGTTGGAGAATTTTGTCAACAGCCAACAAAGTATACTGTATTAACCTTTTGTGCATGGACAGGCCTCTATAGTGTGTACAAGGATCATCCACCTGTCTACAATGGCCAGTGTGCATGCATGGGCTACTCCATATTCCATCTCAGTGATGTTGAGGCACCTCTTATTCGGACCACCTGTTCACAGGAACCCCTGTTTTGACCCTTACAGACAAGTCATGTAACTTGTTACTAACCATGCATCCTTAAAAAGTCAACCCTCAACAGCTAGATGCTATTGCAGTCTATACTATATTAATGGCGTACACTGATGGGTTATGTCCAATTTTAGACATGAAAGATAATTATGGTGGATGTTATTAAAGCCCTAAAATAAACTGCCTATTTTTGCCAGAACAAGGTATACCGTTCTAATTATGCTTGCCAAAGCATTGCCCAGTACATATCTACTTTGTATCTGAGTTGATTTAGAGGCTTAACCCAGTACTTTGTGGATCTGTCATCAGGCCTATGTGAGAACACTAAGATTGCAAATTCTGGTGGTAGAAATTGGGATTTATGTTTACTAATAATAAAAATAATAATAATAAGTAGGCTTAAAATGTAAAATGAAGTATATTATACTTACTAAATTATTTTATGCCCATATAGCTGGAGCAGCAAATAAGGCCAGATCAATTCAGCCAAGAAGTTAAGAGACAATTTTCAGAAATCATACCCATTCCACATAAATATGCATCTGGTACACCTCCACACCATGGTTATGCCTACGTTAATGTTAGGCATAAAACAAGTGATGAAATGATTCGGTCGTCATCAGATTCCAGTCTGAGGTGGAGAACTGTTGGAAACACATATTATACACACGGAATCTCCATTGAAAATCTAGATTTTCACCCACTCTCAATCCCTCTCTGTGGTGAAGGGATACCCATACCAGTAAGTACATTTATGGACATCTCATTAGGACCACTGGTATACAGGAACCACTATTTTGGCCCTTAAATGTTCTTTGTACAGTCATATCTATGGTTTAACTTTACCAGATATTAACCATGTACATACACATGAAGTCAGCCCTTTAACAGCTATATACATAGATGCTATTGCTCTCTACTAAATATGCATGATGGTGTTAACGAATTATTTCATACAGTGTCAAACACTTGATATATTGCTAAATTCAATGGAAAGTTTGTCACTGTCTGTTCTGAATCAAAATTAAGGACTAAACATAAACATAACATATTAAGTAGTATAAACATTTTGTGGAGTCTACCATAGAGCGGGAAAATTTCGCTAGGTAATACTTTCGCTATATTCGCGAATTGTATGGATTCGCGAAACTTTAACTGCAAAAATTTTCGTCAAATAAGTACTAAAGTTGGGAAAACAGCGTGCTATAGCAAGATTCTTCAAGGAAGCTCAGCAAAAGCACCATCTGAACATGTACGGTCTAGACATAGACGCCAACGACTTGGAAACATAAGAAAATGCAAATAAAAATCTTCACATCACAAAAATAAAACTCGCGAAAATTACATATTACTGCGATTCACGAAAATTCATGCCGTGAAAATTTCCTGCTCCATGGTATATTGAAACCATTGAGTGTATTCATGTACTTCTTGCGCCATGGTTCTCTATTACTTGGTATCTTGTATTCTTGAACATATATAGTCACAGGTGAAGTTCCACCAAGCATCGTCACGAGGCGTACTGGAACTAAATGATGATAAACGGTTACCTCTATCAGAGTGCTATGAGCAACGGTTACATGATTGTGAAGAGTTTTTGTCATCGGTTGAAGATAGAGGCAAGCATGACGCTGCTTTGGAGGAGCTGATTGCTCATGTGAAAAAGAAAATATCTTCTCTGAGAACTGAACTTGAGAAGAGTATAACAAAATTGCAGGTGCAGTGTGATGTACTGCTACTATGTATTATATGGGATGGTTTAGTGACCAATGGTTAATTTTCAGATTTGTGAAGAGGTCCCAACAAAGTATGTGAACCATTGTAGCAGCTATTTAATGGTTGTTGCACTAAACTGTAACCACGTACACCAAACAGCAGTGGTGGGGGGGGGGGGGGGGGGGGGGGGGTTAATTCTGCTGCATGACCTTAGAGTGGTCACGTTGAGCATAGCTCACATGTGGACACGTTACACCTGCTTGTGTATGCAAATGCATTTGTATAGTATTATGCAAATGTATGCCGTACACATGCAAACTTTCGTGGGATGAAGCTTTCATGGATTTTGAGGATTAAAATCATTCATACATGAAAATTTTCATGTTGACCCACATAAACAGTAGGTCAAGTGTTTGAGCAATGAGCAAAATGGCCGTCAGAAGAACAGGGATCATTGAGAAGAACTGCAAAACCTTCACTCTTTCTCTAAAGGAGTTTTTGTTCACAAATAGACGAAGTTCATCTCAATAAAAGACTATAATATTATAAAAGTAGCCATATAGTGAAAGGGAGATCCACAACTTACAAACAATTCTTCATCTATGGTATGCATATACACTAGTCGTGGACTTGCTTGTGTGTTAATTTATCAGTTTATGCTTGCTTGAATGCTGAGCACACCCATGCCTGTGAATGTAATTGTACATGCATGCAGCAATTGAATAAATCTCATCACATGTACTAACTAGCCTAGGGTGACTGTTATTATGTGTCCGTTGTAGGATGTGTTGGACCCCCACCATGGAACACGCAACTCATGACACCATT